>JAOUQZ010000027.1:12829327-12839861 GCA_028564935.1 Neosilurus hyrtlii
AGTCCAGCTCCATCCCCACAACATTACTGGCCTTGCGGATCAGTTTGTTCAGTCTGTTTGCATCTGCAACCCTCAGCTTGCTGCCCCAGAATGCAACAGCATACAGGATGGTGCTGGCCACAACAGACTCATAAAATATCCTGAGCAGTGTTCCGCAGATGTTAAACGACCTTAGCTGCCTCAATAAATGGAGACGGCTCTGGTCCTTCTTGTAAAGTGCGGTAGTGTTCTTAACCCAGTCCAGTTTATTGTCAATATGAACTCTGAGGTATTTGTAATCATCCACCATTTCCACATTGACGCCCTGCATGGAAACAGGGGCTGCTGGATCTCCTGAAATCACAATCACAGTCTTTGTCACATTAAGCTGCAGATGATTCTGCTCACACGGAAGGAATCCACAGCAGCCCGATATTCCTTCTCATCACCTCCACTAATACATCCGACTACAGCAGAGTCATTTAGATAAGATTACAAGATTTTTGTTTTCTTTTCCTCCTCTTATACTACTATAATTTGCTATTGAATATTTTTAATAGATTTTTTATTCTATTTAATTAGTAATATGCATTATATAAGTACATATGCAATTTCCTCTGGGATCAATAAAATATTCTGATTCTATAAACACGTTTTCTTTTCTTTTTTTTTTATTTCACTGTCTCCCCCCCCACACACACACACACACAAATTTTTTTTGTTGTATCCAGTTCACACCCGTCAAGTGTTGCCTTCCCTATTACATGATTGGCTGGTGATCACTGTGAGTGACAGGAAAGTAAGCGTATGCCATCCTTCCCTGGATAAGAGGGAGCTCGGCCAATTCACTCCCATGGACTTCTGGTCATGGATGGCAGTGGCATCAACCTGGATTCAAACTTGCGATCCCCACGTTGATAGTCACATTCCTTGACGATGCTCCACTCAGGGGCTATATGTTGTTTTTCATAGAAACCAGAAAGTACAAAGCCTTCTGTCATGAAGGCCCTCTCATATGGTACTGTCATGTGGTAGACTTATTCCAGAAATTTTAAATAAACATTTGCTTATTTACCATACATTTTTTAATAAGTTTTTAGAAGATAAACTCTTGATAGATATCTCTATCAAAAAGTGTCCAAAGCTGGTGTTATTAGAGTAGTGCGGTTCCTTTCAGGGCTAAATCAACTCCAGCCCAGGAGTAAATAAATAAATAAATCACTCCCGGCTTTCCTGACCACAGTCTGGATCGAAAGCAGATACGGTCAACCATGAGTTTTCTTTTCACCAGCTTTCACTAGCTGATTTCCACCTTCATTGTATCACCCTTCTTAGTAGTTTAAATATCCGTTTTTCGAGTTCATGTTCCGTGTTCCCATTAATGTTTGGTGCTGTTTTGCTTGATGAAAGTTTGTTCTCCCTGCCTGATTTAGACTGTGGTTTATTATCATTATTATTATGTGTGAGTCTTAGCAGTGGTGTATAAGCCTCTGTTTTTTAAATTTCAGTTTCATTATGAATAAATGTATATTATTTACTGCTGCCTATCATGAAAATGATGAAAATCAGTGATACATAACAGTCAACCTGCCTCACCTCAGTAACACAGCAGCCCTATTGGGTTTCCTGTGGTGGGTAGGTTCAGACATGGGACAACTATCCACGTCATGTTTCATGCCTATGGGGCTCCACTATCATTTAATATTTTTAATCAATTTATAATTGTTTTTATATTATTTTATTTAAGCCATATTTTCTACTTATAATATCTTTCTATCTGTGCAGTCAGTACAATGATAATAAATACCTTTTTTCTTTTTTATGTTGTGTGTCCTACTAGTTGCTATGTAGTGATTCCACACCTTAAAATTTTTCTGAAAAATTGGTAATTTCAGTGTTTTTGTTTATTAGCCATACTTTTACCTCAATATACTTGTCAGAATGATTTTTTTGGTTCTCATTGCCTACAATAGCACTGTTCAATACATTTTCACCAAAAGATTATAGAAAAGTAATTTTTTTATTTCTTTTTATTAGGAGCCCTTTTAGACAAAATTGGTGGTGTATAATCTTCACTGCACACTACTGTAGAAAGTGAATAATTTTTTTTACCTTTCAGCATAGAGTATTCAATAGTGTGTACACCTGCATGTACACACACACACACACCACACACACACACACAGCATGTTTGAGTGTGTTTGGCCACATGGTAGAGGTCATACTTTGTCATCACATCTCCAGCTTTGCTGTGATTTACTCCACCTTTGCAATGTCTGTTTTTATTGGGCTGAGATCACTGGGAATCTGGACAGTTTCAGTGTGCAGAACGCTGTTAAACAGTCAGCAGACTGACCTCCGCAACCCTAGAACTTGTGCTGAAGGTTTCTCTCTCTCTCTCTCTCTCTCTCTCTCTCTTTCTCTCTCGCTCTGTGTGTGTGTGTGTGTGTGTGTGTGTGTGTGTGTGTGTGTGTGTAAAACCCATTTAACTGAGTGACATCATACAGACAGAGATGTGAACAGGGTAAACAGATAATGATGATGAAATTTATCACCGCATTTACATTTGACAAGCCGACAAAAACAAACTCACACCTGAAGGAGATGTGAAAATGTCACTTTCTTTCTTTCTTCCTCAACATTCTTGACTCTGTCACTCTTGATATATTGTGTTTGCTCCTGAACTGTTGTATTTTAATTCCCTTCATCATCACCGGGCCTCATTTCTTGTAAACAGGAGGCTTGTATTACTTCCCACTTGTTGAGTAGATCACTAATGGTGTTTAGTTTAATTGGAGCTTTTGTATAATTAGAGCTGTGGTCATAAATGTTTAGCCAGTGGGTTAACATGCTCTGGGGGGAACTAGCACTTAGGGATCAAAACCTGAGGTCAGTGAAAACTTGACTGCATGGGAATATTATTGTAGTGTCGACTTAACAACTCATTTTCATTGTGAAGGGTTTCTCATTAACCTCATTTGTAAAAATATTTCAGTTTACCAAAATCTTTTTGCCATATCTGGTAGATATGAAGCAGTCTGGGAAATGGCATGAGATATTCCTTTGGGTGACTTCTGTTTATTAAAACATTGCTAGTTTTACACGAACATTTCTGTTTAGGGGAAACACCAAGATATTTAGAGAATCATGTGGAAATTATTTTATTTAGGCTATTTTCTAATCTAGCCTTCTAAAAAATCAGCAGTACAGTCCTTTATATCACTGATGAATACCGTTGATGGAGAAGTGTATGTCTTCCACGCGTTTGATGTGGTTGTATTATGTACTTGTGGAATAGATATAGTCAGCATAAGGCACATAATGTTGGTCAAAACATATGCAGGCATATTTTATAGAATAGAATGGGATAGGATTGGATGGAAAAGTATAGGATAAGCTGTGATGGCCTGGCGAGCTGTCCGGGGTGTACTCTGCCCTCGCCCGGAGTAGGCTGAGATGGGCGCCAGCCTCCCAGCGACCCTAATTAGGATTAAGCGGTTAAGAAAATGACATGACATGACAGTATAGGATAAGATAGAATAGGATATGATGGAATGGGGTAGGAAAGGATAGGAGAGGAATGGAATGGAATAGGATAGAACAGGATAGGATAAGATAGGATAGGATACATTGGGATGGGATGGAATAGGATAGGGCAGGATGGGATAGGAAAGAATGGGATGGGATAGGGTAGGAATGGGATGGAATAGGATAGGATGGGATGGGATAGGTTGGGATGGGAGGTGATCATATGTCATCATCACAAAATCTAGCAAGCATCAGAACCATAAAGCATGGAACTCAAATGTCTTCAATGAAGCATCACAAAAAAGTATGGTATAACTCAACGATGATAGACAGAAACAGCAGGGGTTAAAGCAACAAACCATTTAAGGGCTATCAGCAAACAGGTGAGCACAGTAGGTAGTGGCCCAATGACAGGATGGGGCGGAGACAAGACCTAAACTAAAACAAGGACACATGTCAAAACATATCAAAATACTACAATCACAAAATAATGATAATCACAAGTAGCGCTCCCTACAATCTTCTCAGACAGGAAGTCATAACATGTGTGATTCGATCAAGTGTTCGTACAGCAATACATGCCACAGTGAAATTTGGTGTGTAATGACATGACTCCAATTGTTAGCTATGATATTGCAGTGCCATGTCACATAAACAGAGAAGAGCACTGCCACACTCTGTACAGATATCAGCGAGACAGAGATCAGTCGGGTGAAGAGACAATGACATGCCTCGTTTTTCTATAATAATGACACAAAGGACTTTTACCTCAGGCACACACTGATGTGGATGATGCTATTCACTTAAGTGACTCATTTCCTGTTGTGAATGTATAATTCTGAAAAACTTTGTTATTAATGTCTTTCCATTAATAGAGTAGGTTATAAATGGAGAGGTAGGCAGAGCATCTGTCAGTAGAACTAGAATCGAATGACATTTTTTCTTTGTTCACTTTTGGGATAGATATATATTTGTTGTGTTAATTAATATGTACATTAAGCATTGTGTTATAGATCTGATTGAAAATGAAGCCTACAGATCATCCACATTCATTCAGCAGGGATCTTCTTTCAGATGGCTCAAGTTTCCCATAGTTTAAATACTATAATCATTGTCAGTAGTGTTTGTGATGGATAAACCTTCAGTCCTTCTGCATCTCTCTCTCTCTCTCTCTCTCTCTCTCTCCCTCCCTCTCTCTCTCTCTCTTATCTTTCAAAGAAGAACAAAGCATGATCTTAGCCCCAGTTTGATCCCTGGGCTCTGAGCGGATATTTTAGCCCAGAATTAATATTCCATGCCACTTTGATGTCAGAAGCATGTATTGCAGAAAAAGAGAAAAGGAAGAAAGACAGTAGGGAATGAAAAGAGAGGGTGGAAAAAACAGGGATAGAAAAGGTGGCAGAAATGTGATGGATTCCCTCTTGGCAAGCGGAGGCCAGATGTATAATCTGGCATGTGAGCCAGCGCCCTCTCTCTACTTCCCCCCATTGGCAAGACATGTGACGCACCAAACGGCTGGCCGTGTTTGCACAAGCATGTCACCGTGGCTACCGCAGAGGGAGGGAAGGGGGGGTCAAAACAGTCTTCACTTTATTGGCCCCTTTGATGGAGTTGCTGGCCCTGAACATTAGAACAATCACTCAAACACAGCTGACCCCCTTGCAGCCAATCGATTGGTTGCGTGGTGTAAAGAGGAGGGGGAGTGAGAGAGAAAACAAATGGGGCACGTTATTGCTGGCAGAGTGTAGCTTAGGCGGAATCCAGAGGAAGGTGCCAAAGGTGAGAGACGTCTTTTGGGCGAGAGAGCGCCCTTAATCTGTTCCAGACGAGGCCACAGAGAGCTCTTCCCCCTTCTGCAATAATGACATTAGAGTAAAATGGATCCCACATATCTGACAGCAACACATTTTTGCCCTGAAGGAGAATCCCGGGCTAATTGTAATGTGCCAGAAGAGGAGAGGAGGAGCAGACATGTGAAGAGTCTACCTACAGTATGAAGAGCTTCTTTATGGGGGAATGTGGAAGAGAGCTGTTTTTGTTGGTGTTTTTTTTTTCCCATTCTTTTTTTTTTTCCAGAGAGAGCAGGGGCTAAAAGAAGGACTGCGCCAGCCTGTTTGTGTATGTGTGAACGATTTTGTGTATTCAAAAGATATGCAGGGTTTTCTAGGTCTATGCAAAGGCTTCTTTGTACCTAAAAATATTGACCTATATGGAAATAATATGGGTCAGAATTTAGAGGGTTGTGTATGTGTCAACTCTACATGTATACACACCCTTAATTTCTGAAAGTGATGCTAAATTAGGCTCATTAGCATAACACTACATCCTCCACCACTCTTATTTCTTCATGCACAAGCTGAAATGATAAGGTGCAGTCACTGCTGACTTCTTAGTGACCATTAAAAAGTACATCATTTCCACAGTGAGCAGCAGACACCACACCTCCTTATTTCTTACCTTTCTGCCAAATACGGTGGTGCTTTCAAACCAGCTGATTCGTATTTTGACATAATGTATTACATCAACAAGGTAAATTAGGCTCTGTATTTAACCCATCCAAAGTTAGCACACACACCCACACACACGTAACCACACGTAAACAATGAGCAGACTCGGAGCAGTGGGCTGCCACATTGTGGTGTCCAAAGAGCAATTGGGGTTTGGGTGCCTTGCTTAAGGGCACTTCGGCCATGAAGGTGGCGAAAGGGGAAGGTAATGTTCAGTCACTCCCATCTCCACCGACGCTCATTTTTTTATTTAAATTTATTTCTTTTATTTTTTAAATTTTGCTATGGTGGCTGCTATACACTTGAGTGTCTATATAGGCAGGAGAAATAGACGAATATTTATACCCACAAGCCCAGGGAGAGAGAGAAAGAATATGTGATGTGCGAGCAGCGTGGCTGAGATTATCGTGGCCATTCTTTGACCATTCTGGTGGATTTTGCTGGTGGTCTCCCAAAAAACTATGGGTAGAGAAAATATGCACCAGTTTAAGAAACATGAGCATCTGTGCTGCATACGTCACAGTTGTCATATAAATGTATGTCTCATGGATGCCTTTATGGTTGAATTCATCCATTACTTGGTCAACAGTAATTTTCAGCGCAACAAACTTGGAACTTGGAAGCCATGCTGTGCGCTTGGAATCATACGATTTTCTTACAATGGTCCTATGATTGCACTACATTAAACTCACAGGATTTTTTTATATTCCTATTATGTACTGCATGACATTTTACAACAATGTTAGGTTAAACCATATAGCAGTCGTACTTTAGGCAAGTATTACAGAAATATCATACAAGGATTAAAAGAGTTGTGTCACTTTCATGTGAACATTGTACATTTTTATGTACAGATCAGACCTATTTTCCCCACAACAGACATACAACACATATTTTATATGTGATTGCAACTATGCAGCTTTCAAATCCATCTCATCTCAAACCTATGCCAGTCTTTTCTTTTATAGCCCCAATATATTCATACAACAAAAAAAACAGAATCCTCTTCATTGGTTCTGATGATCAAAGTTGTTATGTTTCTTGGGGGAAAAACTGTAGGTGAATGAAGTTTTAACTATCGAAGTCAACATTCTCCTCTTATCACAGTTAGTAATAACAAGCCAGCAACTAAACTTGTGCTAGCCTCAATTTTTTTACTTTAGATACTAGCTAGCTAACTTTCTTCCATACAAACCATTTTCTAAGTTGCTTAATCCTAATAATGGAAGTCGACTCCGGGAGAGGGTGGGGTACACCCTGAACGGCTCCCCAGGCTATCGCAGGGCAGCACACATAAAGCCATTCAATTTGGAACTGCCAATTAGCCTTACTGTGCACGTTTTTGGACTGTGGGAAAAAAACAGAGTACCAGAGGAAACCCACGCATGCACGGGGAGAACATGTAAACTCTACGCAGAAACACCCAATCCCAGGAATCAAATCAAGGCCTTCTTGCTGTTGGACGGACATGCTAACTGCTGTGCCAGTGTGTCGCCCTTGCCATATTAATATGTGTATCCTCTTATACTATTTTCCTTTTTTACATTCCTTTTTTCCCAGATAAATATGAACATATTGTGATCATTGCTTTTTCACGATCTAACATTTAGCTACAATGGTTACCTAATTTAATTATGTAATTGCATAATTGCACAGTTTCTCTTCTTTTCTCCCCACAATGGGTCCCACTACAGCTATCCAAAACATAAACACATTTTGCGAGATGATAGTAAAACATATTTTTGTTTATCTATTTTACAAATTATTGGCCCCCTGGTGGTCAACAACTTGTACTGCTTATAGCAGGAAACAGCCCAGATGCTTCGGTTTGTAAACGTCAAGCTTTGATCAAGTAGTTGGTTACAGTTCAGCTTGTAAATGATCTAAATTACAACTGATAAATTATTCATGATATATACACACACACACACACACACACACACACACACACACACACACAGTGCAGTTGTTAGGGCCAAAAGTTGTAATATTTGAAAGCAAATTTAATCGATGGGAGGGTTGTTTGTTGCTTAGTTGGTCAGTGGCTCGGTCAGTTGTTTAAATATGGCAGTGGTGTCTCAGTGGTTAAGGCTCTATGTTACTGACCAGAAGGTCACAGGTTCAAACCCCAATACTGCCTAGCTGCTGCAGCAGGGCCCTTGAGCAATTTCCTCAACTGCACAGTTGTGTAAGTTGTAATGTAAGTTGCTTTGGATAAAGCCATCTGTCAAGTTCTGTAAATGCAAATTTATTATAGTCAAAGTGCTGGAGTATTTAAACTGAATTGGATGGAATTGTTTCACTTTTTAGACTTTATTTCTGTTTTCAGATTTAATGTTTAAGTGTTTCTTGTAACTGATATACAGTCTGTGCAAATCAGAAACACATTTCACAATTAAAAAAAAAAAAAAAACTGTAAAGCCTAAAAAAATTCCCATGTCACACTGAAATGACTGTAATTGATAGAGTTTCATGAAACACACTGTAATTACAATTGTGTGTACTATATTCTGAATTTATTCTGCACAGCTTAAAAACTGGAACGGGCCCATTTTGCCGGTAGCAGTTTGCCTCCAAAATAATACAAAAAAACCCTCCTGAAATTCGGCAGTTCTTTTTGACCTTAATTTAATCTCAGTGTCATTTTTTCTATCATTTCCGCATGACATAGCTGTACAGAACTGTCGCTAGCAGCCGCTGCTTGTCATCACTCAGCTGGCATTATGTTCACCTAAATAGGAGAAAAGAGCGGCATTTGCGTGTGGTAAAATAACGTGTCAGCTCCGTGTTGTGCCAGATGTCTATCAGCGTTTAGGACCGATGTCAGTTTGGAAAAGAAAAAGCAAGCAAGCCCTGTGCTGCCAAGTGCATGGCATCCATGTAAAACTCAGACACCCACTCATCTACGCACCCTGCCTTCTCTGTCTCACACACATGTGCGCATACATATACACACACATGCACACAGGCACACAAACACACACAGGCACCTCTAACAGGAGTCACCTGTCAGCTTTATTTACATCGCCTGGGTTTGGCAGAAGAAGCGACAGAGTTAACACAGGTAAGGAGAGGGTTTGGACTGGCAGGAATGGGCGAGGTGTCAGAATAACGAATAATTAATATGAATGATGGTGGAGAGTGTGTGTTTACCCAGTTCCTACGTGTATTTCAGCGTGACAGTTCAGGGCTCTCCTAAGATTTGAGAGGAATATTTTACAAGCCTGCATTCGATTCTGTAATCCGTGATGGATTTTGAAGAGTAAAATTAATGAAATGTAATTCCTTTCCTAGTGAGGAAAACACTTTATTATACAATTTCATTCTGTGCGAACAATATCATTTTTTATTTGAAGTGTTTTAGAACTTTTCTATTCTTTCTCTGCCCTGAAATTATTCCTATTGTTATATGCTGTGACACGCAGCAGTGGGAGGGCTAAACATACGCATTTAATCTTTTCCTTTTCTGGAGACTTCCCTGTGTGCTAGTGGTGCGAAAGCGAGCGAGCGCTCTTCAGTAAGATGGAGTGCTGAGTGGGAGCAGTCCATTAGAGTGAGTAAGGGGAAGAAGCCCTGTGTTCATACTAGTATGTGGAAGTCTCATTCTGCCATACTGATAGTTCATCATTTCCCCATAGCACTGTCCCAGGCTCGGCCTCAGGAACCCAGCTCTCTCGGTTTCTCTCTGTCTCTTTTGCTCTCTCTGGCTTGTTCTTGGTGATGATTATGGATCTCCCACATGGGGAAAGGCACGTCTGGGCTGGAGCTGTCACCCAGGGCAAGCATTGTCTCTTTAAAAATAGGCCTGGGGCCTGTCTCTCTCAGTAAAGGTCGGGAGCAGGTGGTGCGAACTCATTGTCAGCTCATCGTTCCTCACTGGAATGGAGCGTGTTAGATGTGTGGATCTCCTGAGAAAAGTTAGGGAGACCCCCCCCCCCACCCCCCCACCCCACGCACACACACCCTCTATCTCTTCTCAGTATAAGAAGAAGGAAGGAATAAAGCTTCTATCAAAAATCCCTGTACAGAGCATATCAAATCATCTCTCTTTTTCTTCTTCTTCTTTTTTTATACTCCTCTCTGTCCATTTATATACATTTGCCCTCTGGTCCAACAGCTCCTGAGTGGGGACAGAGTGATGCTGAACCTAGATTCTGACCACTCTATCTGACTTATGAACAAACTCTGCCCTGAGTAATGTGCATATCAATATAATCCTACTCAGTTGTTCACAATATTTATTTCATTGTATATTTATTTATTTAGTTTTTTTAGTTAGCTTTAAATTTCTTTGAATTGTCATCTCTTTGAGTCTGTTTTCACCTAACATAGTTTCTTATATGTAAAAAAATGCACTCAAAATGTGTTGGAAGTTGCGCAGGGTGGCAGGGTGGCTTATATCAGTGAGCTAGCAAGGTTAAGCTCCATCTGTCTTTCAAAGATAATATATATATATATATATATATATATATATATATATATATATATATATATATATATATATATATATATATAAAAAA
>JAOUQZ010000027.1:12857403-12872236 GCA_028564935.1 Neosilurus hyrtlii
GTTTGTTTTTTTTTTTGTTTTTTTTACTACATTATACTACATAGGGTGGCACAGTGGTGTAGTGGTAAGCACATCTGCCTCACAGCATTATGGCCCTCGGTTCGAATCCTGGGCTTGGCAAGGGCGTCTCTGTGTTTGCATGTTCTCCCTGTGCTTCTGTGGGTTTTCTCTGGGTGTTCCAGTTTCCTCCCACAGTACTAAGACATGCACATTAGGCTAATTGGTGGTTCCAAATTGCCCTGAGGTGTGAGTGGAAATGGTTGTCTGTGTTAACCTGCCATAGTCTGGCGAGCCGTAAGCTGTCTAGCCGGTCAGATTAGATAGGTTTCATTGTGCCCATGATAATGGAATCATGAACATAATCCACATGTCAAACTCAGGATAATGTTTAAATTAAAACGTCGGACATGATGATATCACTGATTCCGAAATCCTCAACATTTAGCAAAATTCCATCCCAAAATGCAAATAAAGCTACACAATAGCACAATTAACGACTAATTGTTAAA
Source organism: Neosilurus hyrtlii (assembly GCA_028564935.1). Taxonomy (NCBI): domain Eukaryota; kingdom Metazoa; phylum Chordata; class Actinopteri; order Siluriformes; family Plotosidae; genus Neosilurus; species Neosilurus hyrtlii. The sequence goes on from JAOUQZ010000027.1 coordinate 12,857,913, forward strand.
TATATATATGTTTTACATCACACAACCATGATAACTCGTTGTAGCCTCCTGTAGTCCATGTTTTAGTAGGTCATTCACACAACTTAATTAGTCTTTTTACACACACACATGTACCACAATACAGGACATGCAAGGAAGCCCTCTTTGTATGTTGAACACACATTGTATATATTCTGTCAATGCCCAGCATCCCTAAAGTGCCTGATGGCACTCAGTAGTGGAAGCAGAGGCTATCTATTTCTTCCCTGTTCCTCACTCTGCAGTGCTGACCTGCCTAATTAACAGGGCTGTGTCCTAAATGGAGTCATTGCTTTGAGAGTGGCAGCCAGTTGTGAAATGGGCCATAAATCCCTCTCGCAGTTAGGTGTAGAGACAGAGCTAAAGAGTGACTGACTGTCCTGTGAGGGCGAAATGGCCATGTACTGATCTGAGAATATAAGATCTTATAGCAGTGCTAGACTTATAAATTGTAGGAGAAACTTGGAATCTGTTCCCAGTGTTAGGTCTTTAAAAACACATGAGCCACAAACCACCAAAAGACCGACAGTGTTCTATAGATATGTGACTTGATATCTGTTTTACTAAGTGCATTCTTGTGTTTGGATTGTAGTATAGTTAATCCCCATTACAAATTACACCAAGTAGCCATAACATTAAGAACATCATGACCATTGCAGATGAAGTGAATAACATTGATTTAGTTGTTAATCAATAACACCTGCCAAAAAGTGAGGCGCATTAATCAAGAAGTCAGTTTTCAAAGTTGATGTATTGGAAGAAGGAAAAATGAGCATGCGTAAGGATCTGCAACTTTAACACTGGCCACAATGTGATGGCTAAACAACTGGGTCTATTCATCTCTCAAAACTCCAGGCCTTGTTGAGTTGTACCTTGTATGCAGTGAAGTACCTGCCAAAGGTGGTCCAAGGGAGGACAACCAGTGAACTAGTAAGGGTGTCATGAGTTCCCAATGTTTACTGATGCATGTGGGGAGCGAGGGTTGCATGTTTGGTCTGATCCGACAGAAGAGCAACTTAGCACTAACTGCTGAAACTGTTACTGCTGGATGTAATAGAAAAGAGTCAGAATACACCAATATTTCAGCTTGCTGGGTATGGTGCTGCCTAGCTGCAGACCAGTCAGGTTGTGTTAATGTGATGGTGTATATACTTTGTGTATGTTTGTTTGGTTTCATGATTAGGGTTCCATTTCTGCACCACTGGTATTACAGTGAAAAATACAATGGGGTCCAAAAATCTGAGACCACTTCATTTTGAAATGGAAATAAACAAATGGTTTAAAAAATATATCTGTATCAGTTTTAGATCAGCTTTTCCTCTGGTTTCAAAAGATCAGTTTTTCCTCTGTTTAATCTCTTCATTCATTTGAACAAAGCAGTTAATATTGTTAAAAAAAAACTATTTTACTTTTTTTATGTTTCTTCAAACATTACAAAACAATAAAATTATAAAATAAAGAAACTGAAGCACTTATTTTTTTAATTAGTACAAAGAATGTTTGGAATATTCCATAAGTCTCATATTCAATGTAAGGTTGTACTATCTACATGTCCTGAAGATCACACCAAGTAAATTCTCTCACTCTTACTAAAACTATAGATTGAAAGTAAACTATATATATTAAAAAAAACAAGAAACCATTATAATGTCCTTGCATGGATACCAGTAAACTACATTTCTTCTATTTGCTTATTCTATTTTCAGAGAACTGAATATGAGAAATATGTAATAATAATAATAATAATAATAATAATAATAATAATAGAATAAATAATAGTAATTACAATAATAATAATAATGCCAATAATAATACTGTTGCCTGATGTTATTTATTTGCTGAGCCACTTAATACCATATAGTAATAATTTGCCAAATATGCATGTCTTTGTTCTGTGGGAGGAAACTGGAGTACCCAGAGGAAACCCACACAAACGGGGAGAACATGCAAATTCCATACAGAATCGCCCGAGCCTGGAAGTTGAACCCAGGACCTTCTTGCTGGGAGACGGATGTGCTAACCACCACGGCACTGTGCCGCCCTTTTCAAGTCTCACAAGAGCAAAATTATGCTGCAATCGTGGAATCACGTAAATTAAATGACTTGTTCTTTTTTCCTAAAGTTATTTCTTAATATGCCATAATCCTGGCTGCAAGAAAATCCATAAAAGGGCATCTCCATACTTCTTTTTAATAAGTTATTACATTATCTGTTGTTGTTTAGGCATTTCTTGATAGCATCAGACCTGCAGGCTGAATTTTGGGTCAGATTGGACGTATCCGAGAGGAAGAGTGTGAGGTTGTATTTCAGTAAATTAAGCACTTGTACTCGTTCTTTTTACATTTGAAAAGTGACAAGACAAGACAAGACAAATGAGCAGCCTTGACCAGCAGCTCAGCCTCAGTTTTAATGAACAAGGATCATTGTCCAAGAGGGAGGACATAATTATACTCTCTCTCTCTCTCTCTCTCTCTCTGTCTCTCTCTCTCTCTCTCTCTCTCTCTCTCTCTCACACACACACACACACAAACATACACACACTTGCAAAGACCCTGAAGTTCAGTTAACTCGTTCAAACATGCTATCCTTGACGCTTTGTAATATTACAAAGTAAATCATATTTATGATTCTTAAGCCGATTTTTCTGGCCACCTCATAGGACAGATTGTTGGAGAGCCTGCCTGTAATGCAGATCGCACCTCATTGTAGGCAATTACTTTAAACTTGGCTTGCTAAGCCTTTTGGGGGGTGGGATGGGGGCTCAGTCCAAGCCTGAATAGGAATGGTGTCTAAATGACTTGGCATGGCAGCAATGTAAATGAAGCTAGCTCTGACACAGCCAAGGTCATGGATCCAGCTGTCAGCTCACGTTTGGGAGTAATCGTTTACAGGGTCTCATTCACCTCCTTCTCCTTCTCTCTCACTTCATTCCCTGCACGTCTGTCACTCACTTCTCCCTCCATCTTCCATCTCCTCCATCGCAGTGTCTCTTCATCCTACTTTCTATTCCTTAAACTTGTGTCCACTTGAGAGTTTTACAGAAGTCAGGAGCTCAAAACACACGTAGTTCTGAGAAGTAGCTTTCTAAACTTTGCGTGATCTTTGGCCTAATTCTTTTTCTCACACCACACACCCACGTGTGTGCCACAAGGCACATGCCCCTTAGAGCAAAGGCCCCATCCATCACCCTTGGACCCTTAAGAATGCTGCAGGTTGGAGAGTTCAAGTCCAGCCAAGTGAGTGGAAACAGCTGGTGCACTTCTCTGCTTGAGAGCTCCAGGGCTCAGAGCTTTGAGTCCCTCTCAGTTACACACCCTCATCTGCCTGGAATCCTGAATTTCCTGCAGCCAGATCAAATGGCAGCCCCTTTGCTGTGTCCTTTGATATATGGACACCCATTTCACCAGCCCCTCAGCATCGGGATTTACGCTTGACAACACAGTCAGTGTCACCTCTGCCCAACACACACAAGTTCTTACACACCAGAACACACACACGGCAGGCCTTGGCCCATGGAAACATTAGGCTCCTTTGACGGCCCTCCCAGAAGTCATTTATTAAATTTGTTGTGTGCAGATATTGTTTCGGGAGGCCCGCTTAGTTTTGGATTGCACACGAGATTTTTCAATTATGTGCTTCATTTCACCGTGCTGGTGGGGGTTTACTGCCCACCCCCTCCCCTGAAATGGTCGGATCAAGGCCAGAGGACAGGCTTTTAATAACTTCAAAGCAAGGACACATTACCTCCAATTTGTTTTCATTTTTTTATCATTTAGGAACGTTTAATCTGAATTCAGCAGGATGATTGTTATCATAAACATTCATCGTTTATGTCTGCGCTAGTTCCAATAACAGAAATAAATCATCTGAACAGTTTGGATTGCACAAGGGTTTCTTTTTTTAATCAGCTGCAGTCACATGGCTCATGCTAGTGAGACTGTGATTGACAGCTGCTACTGCCGCTTGTTGTGCGGAGTCCTAGGACCATTTTCATTGGATTATTTTACAGGTAATAAGGAGAAGCTAGTCACAGCCGGTCCAGAGAAACGATCAGGATTAACAAGGTTTACAGGGTCGTGGTTTCACCATGCTTTAGGATCGCCTCAGGGGTCTGCAGCTATGATGATACTTTGACATAATGTCACAGTTTGAGTCTTCATACTTCTCAGATTGCAGTTATGGATAACACACTGTATCAGCTTGCAGTATCATGAGCACTTATTGTTTAACTTGTTGGTTAGTGGGTACACATTCCTAAGAATGTGTCAGTAACAAATAATCTAGAAATTATTAGTATTTTAGTGTTGCTTTGGTTCTTTAGCAACTATTACTTTTAATAGTAAATTATACTGAAGTAATAATTTTACTTCCAGCTGCTTTAAATTCACTTATGTGGTTTGAATGTTGAACTGATATTATGCCACAATAAATTGCATGAATTATAGAAGCATACTAAGCTTCAATGATGAAAAAAAAAAAGTTCATTTTCTGTCATCATGGTTCACGGGGTCCAAATGCTGAAGGAAAGGGGGCGAGAAAAGGGCCTCCATAAAAGGCCCGAGTCACAGTGTGATTTAAGAGCTTTGTTTTTAGTAGCGTCACCCCATCATTACTATACAATAATTCATTACTCATGAAAGTATTTTGCCTTGACAATTCATCAGCTGGGCTTTTCTTTTGATTCTGAAATAGAGGGCCATTTGGCCTGCCGGCATTGTTTGAATAAACCAGAGAAAAGGAGGAGGTCTAACCTTGGCCCGGCTGGGGTCGAGTGTGGGAAATGAATCGTTTTGCCTTTTTTTCTTCTTTTTTGCTCTCTCTCTCTCTCTCTCTCTCTCTCCCTCTCTCTCTCTCTCTCTCTCTCTCTCTCGCTCTCTCTCTCTCTCTCTCTCTCTCTCTCTCTCTGACTCCCATGCTGAAAGCTTGAGAGTGGGGAGGGCTCGACTAGACGTCCAAAATTTATATCCGAAAGCTGAGTTTTGGGGGGAGAGTGGAGAACAAGAGGCTGCCCACCACCCTTTCTTTCTTTTTCTTCCCCTGGCTCGTTCCTTACCAACTGTCTCTGTTAATCGTATAAATCACAGCAATAAACTGGCCTTAGCATTCAGCCAGTACAACATGACCAGTGTGTGACCTTTCTGTTTAGGACCCCCTGTGACCCTCTTTCCTGGGTTCAAACGGTCAACTGTAGGTCACAGGTGTGTGTGTGTGTGTGTGTGTGCGCTTCATAACATATACTGTGTGTGTGTGTGTGTGTGTGTGTGTGTGTGTCTGCTTCATAACATATACTGTGTGTGTGTGTATCAGCTTCATGACATATACTGTGTGTGTGTGTGTGTGTGTGTTCTGGTCTATAGTAAGCCATGTACACCACAAACACACATGGACATACAGTTTATACACAGACATGTGTAAAAGGTGTTTCCAGCTGTGCCTAGTCATGTAGACTGTAAAATAAGTGGATATTTAAAACCTCACCCTGCTCCTATCTATCTGTCTGTCTCCCCTCCTCCTTTGTAAACACTCAGCAGGACTGGTGTGCCCCACACAGCAGACAGAATAAAAGTGATGACTGAGGGAGGAATGTTTGACAACAGTTTTAAGCTGTCCATAAAAGCCATTAGACAGATAAATGTTGAATCTGATTCAGAGAGGTGTGTGTGTGTGTGTGTGTGTGTGTGTAAGTGAGAGAGAGAGAGAAGTGGAGCAGAGTAGAAGTAAGCCACATGATGGTAATTATGAACGTTTGACTAATGGTATTTTCTTCAAGACGAGTGCTGTTCCTTTTCCATTCATTCTCGGCCTCCTTACAATCCAGAGCAGGTACCAGGTCACAAGGCTAAAGCGGCATTGGCCCACTGGCCTGTTCTCTGGTGGGGGTTAGAGCAACAGTGTTGGCTTTTTATTTACCCTCACTGAGAGTGCAAGAGATTTGTCACAAGACTGCCTGCACTTTCCTATCCTGACCCACCTCCACAGATGGCCCCAGTGCTGAGGAATCCCCCTCCCTTCCCATACTCCTCCGCAGTTTCCCTCCCTTCCTTTAGCCTTTTAGAGTTCGTTTGTTTAGCAAGATGTCGAGCCCCAGAGGGCATGTGTCTCAGATATGGGAGCCATGTTCAGCGAAGAGCCTCATCCCACAGTGTCGCTCTCACTGACCCCACACTCTCTCGCTGATAACAGCCGAGGCAGAGATAACTGCTGAATACTTAAGTAACAAACTAATATTGTGCTTAAAAAAAGAAAACATATTTTATTATCTTCAAGTGACACATTCTATATTAAATGTAATTCAAAGTGGTTTTTATAAACTACTTCTTCACATGACCAGTGCAGTTTATCTACATATCTGCATGCTTAGCAATGCAAATGCACTCATAAAGTTTAACCATTTAATGTATTCACTTTCCACATTGCTTTTCTTACCTAATTAGCATTGAGGCTACATTGTGGCTCACATTATCCTTTTGCAGCTTTTTTCTTGACTGTAATTTACACTAACATTCGATCAAATAAAGATAACATGCTTGTCTTTTAGGTTATGAGTTGTTGCCATTATTATTTGCACTTTGCTGTATTCCTATTTGTATATAATTCATACAAAATTAATAAATCTAAGCATAACATCAGAATATACACTTTAATCCTGTATGTTTGAATTATTCTACTGCGAACCTGACTTAGATGTGTTAGATATGACACGCACACATTTTCAAACAGCAGCCAGGTGATGATGTGCACTCAGGCCTGGCTATTGACAGTAGGTGTTAAAATTTCGTTGTAATCTCGCAGGGACATTGTAATGAGGTTTTGTCTGGCTGGGTGAGCGCCAGTCAGGCCTGCCGGTTTAAGGAGAGTTTCAAAGCAGTCAGTGATATTTATGAGGCTCTGGGCCCCCAGGAAACACTGAATGCCTGCAGTTGAACGGGCTGACTGTTCAACCATAAGAAAAAACTATGCCAATTCACAAACAATCACTGCAAACATGGACCTTAAATATAAGCTGTTTCCAGTACTGTCCTTCTTTGACTCCATGAGATTCTTAGCTCTGAACCAATAAACACTAAACCCAGGGCTTAAGTCTAATTTCAGTAAACCCTATTTGACCTCAGGGCACCATTTATTTCCTAAACAGATAACCCAAATCCAACATCTCTTCCCAAACAGATAACCCAAATCCGACCAGCAATATCGCTCCTAATGCTCTCTTCATCTCTCTCTCTCTCTCTCCATCTCTCTCTCTTTCCCTCCCCACTTTTCATTCTCGACCTAGAAAACCGGCAGAGCACCCCTAAGGTCACAACTAAAGTGTGTGTAATCACTTATGTGTGTGTTTGCTCATTAATGTGGAGGAGTGAGCAAATCTGTCTCTTAAGTATCTGATGGAGCTCGCTTGTCGCTGATGGCATCTGGATCCCTGCCAGGGCAACAGATCAGTCGTGGATGCCTGATGGAGCGACACAGAGGAAAACAGAGGGAGAGAGAGAGAGATATAGCAGTGGAGAAGTGTACGAGCATGTCGTTTCTGTCCTGGCAGGTCTCCGGCTCCAATTCCACTGATAGTTTAATCAGGCCTAATCTGCTTATCGGCCTCCCACGGTTCTGATCAGCCCTGAGTGCTTAACGCAAGGCAGGCATGCCGTACAACTCTGAAAACCATAAGGTAACCAGTGGGCTGGGAGGAGCTAGTCGCCTTAATAAACAATAAAATGCCATGTAATTCCTGTCCGCTGGCTAGATGCCTCCGCCCCTCTGTTCTCTTCATTTTACACTTTCAGATTCAGGGGTGACTGCGATAATTATCTGACTGTAACTTTGTGGATCTCGTGTGATATCGATATAATTTCTATATTTAAAATCCATAGTAAATCTCCTCCGGTCTTTATGTTGTTGCTGCACTCTGCTCAAGAGGATGTTAGCATGTTGTAATAAAAATGTTTTCCTAGACCTCAGATTCTTTCACAGTAGTATTGACTTCTGTTCTATTCTAATGACTTGTTAATGATGTTTGTTTAAATGGAAGAACTGGACCTGAGAACCAAGACTGCCCGCCCCATGTAGTTAAGCTAATCAATACCTAACATATTGATCTAAACACTTGCCTGCTAAAATAAAGATAAGGCTCAAACCTTAAACATGCACGTACACGTGTGCAATCCTGCATTTAAACATACTTAGGCTGAGAATAAATTTCATGTTGTTTTTGTGATTCCCTCGAACATGAAATTTTAAACATTAACCTGAGTGTTGAGTCATGCGTAAACTACTATCTGTTGTGTAACAAATTAACTAAAAGTTACTTTCCTTTGGCTTGCAGCTCTGCACTGTTACATCTCAAAAGTGAGCATGTGCACGGACCCCATCTTCTGCTGTAATACTTATAATTGTAAAAATCAATTAATTTTTCTTGATGTTCATGTATGCCTTAACAATTGAATGGCTGAGAGCCACAGTGGTCTAAACCAAAAAAACAAAAGTGAGAAGGTCTTATTTTGACAGATGTTGATAAGGTCAATGTGTGGCAGAATGGTCGCTTCATCATCCTGATGACCTTGAATAATATTGTAAGCATTATCCTTGATTTTTTTATATTGAAAAAGCTTTCCATTTTTCTCAAAAACAGCTTTTTGTTGGTTAACGTACTCTTCTCAGCCCTTGGATTATGCACTTCAGGCTCAGTGGATGGCGCAAAAATGCACGTTGCATCTCTGAGAATATTCTGATCTTTATAAAAGTGTGGGGGTTACGGACGTGATTTGGATATGATAGGTGTTTTTCACTTTCATGATCATTCAAAGATGGCGCTCTTGACATAAAACTATAAATATGATCTGTCACTATATCTAGTCCAAGATTTCAGTAATCAGAAACAGTACCACTTTCTACAACTTTCTAGTTTGTAGTGCTCAGAACTTTTATTAGGGCACAATGGTGTAGTGGTAAGCATGTCTGCCTCACAGAAAGAAGGTCCTGGGTTCAAGTCCTGAGCTCAGGCATTTCTCTGAGGAGTTTGCATGTTCTTCCCGTGCTTGCGTGGGTTTTTTCTGGGTACTCCCGTTTCCTCCCACAGTCCCTAAACATTCCTGTGAGGCTAATTGGCTGTCCCTAACCAACAAAATTGCCCCAGGTGTGAGTGTGAATGGTTGTGAGTGTGGGCACTACGATGGTCTGGCGAGGTGGTTTTGCCAGTGAACCACTGTATTCAGCCAAGATTAAATGATACTAGAAGATAAAACACATAGGCTATTTAATAATGAATGGGCACCTTTGAGCCTTTTAAGTAATCCCAACTACTTAAAAAATCACATTCACAAAATATATTTTAAAATCATGTTTTAAACATGTTTAGATGACACAAGGAATAAACTTTAAGAGGAACCAGTCTCAAAAGGGAAACCGATCCTTATTTGGGTGACACCAGATAAAAATACAAACCATTTAGCAGAAACCTCATTATAATTTGTAATTGGTAATCTTATAAATGTAATGGTAATTGTAGTTTGAAATCATTTTCAAAGTAAAATTATTTATATCATCATCAGTGAAAAGTCATCTTAACAGTTTCTGACTGTATATTTCGGTCAATATGGATCATTTTCAGCAGGAAAAAGAGGCTTCTAAGATGACAACTCCAACCAGCAGTAGCACATGATGGATCACAGGATTCAGAAAGCTGAATGATCAGGATCACAGGTATCTCAGAAGTAGCATGTGCACCTCAACAAAAACAGAGAGAAAGAGGTTGTTAGGTATGCTCATAATAGTGTAATGGTTAAAGAAGAGAGTCCATTAGTGCTAAGTACAAGCAGGGGATCCGGCATGACTGACTATGATAGCATAACTAAAAAGAGAGAACCAGAAGACAGACAAACATGAGGGCACCCTGTTACATGAGGAACTCAGCCACTGCATATTTCAAATGTTGGCAGGATTCTCAATTCTACTGATAGGGACACAAAGATTTACGTTTTCCCTGCTCTCAACACATCTGAGTAAGCTCTTGAATAGTTTCTCAGCTCATTATCAAGACATTAGAGTGTTAGAAAAAAAGGAGGCTTGAAACTGGAAAGTAGTAATAGTGGGCCCTCTGGGGTATATCATGGCTTGAGAATTCATTGCCTAATAAATTTAAAATGCATTCATTAATTCATTTTTTTGCCAAACTGCTTAATCCTACTAGGGAGACAAGAGAATATCTCAGTTGACTCAGCAAAGGCAGGGTACACTCCAAACAGCTCACCAGACCGCTAGATTATTGTAATGCATGACAGTCTGTAGTTATGCTGTCATAGACAGACATGCTGAAGTCCATGCTTGCACTCAGGACTAATATTCTCCTTTGTTTAACATATCTAATAATCCCCCTCTCTCTCTCTCTCTCACTCTCTCTGTTTTTACTGAGGAACACATGCTACTTCTGATGATCCTGATCTTTCTGTTCTTTGAATCTCGTGATCCATCCTAATATGCTACTGCTGGTGGGAATTCTCATCTTAGAAGCCCCTTCTTCCTGTTGATGATGATCCATATGGACCTAAATATGCATTCATAAACTGAAGAAGAGTTTTCACTGCTGGTGATATAAACTATTATTTATCTATTATAGTATTATATTACTATAATGATTTATGATTTTAATATCCATTACAGTTATAAGATAACCAACTAGACTTCGTGTGTCTGTTACATGTTTTGTGCATGTCTCTGAAGTGTGGGAGGAAACTGAAGCACCCATAGGAAACCCACACAAGCACAGAGAGACAGACAGAAACACCCTTGCCAAGCCTAGGACTCAAAGCCAGGACCGTCTTTTCTGTGAGGCGGAAGTGCTAACCACTATGCCACCATAAATTTAAAATACATAATGTTTACTATATATAAAATAATTACACTATAATTTAAGTATTAATTCAATACTTCTTTTGTTATTAATATTTTACCTAATACTTAAGTGTAAATACATCATTTAATATTTGCAATGACGTGATACTCAACTGCTCATTAATTAATCTTTAATTACACGCTCATAAATAGTTCATCACCAAACTTTAGCATGCGTGTTAGCACACACTCCCCACACTGTTAGCTCATTATACAAAATAACTGCTTAACTGCCACTTTTCTTATATAGTGCATTATTGTTGTTACATTATCGTTCTTAGTGTTTGACATTACTTTTCATCTACACAGAACATCATCTCTGGACAAAGCAAAGTGGATTTGTTTTTTGTTTGTTTTTTTTACATCTATTTTAGATGGGGTGTATGTTATTTAGGATCTGTGCATGATTTATGACTATGTTAAGCAGTTATTTATCACTTTCTTGTGTCTTCATCTGGTTAATAAATTATTAAACACTACCAGCTGATCTCGGAACCAATCCACAAAAAGTATTTCCTTTGTGTCCCCTGTTTGAGCCCAGTACCAGTTTCCCTTGAGGTGCTCAGAGTCACCCTCAACCCCAGACAAGCACCTTCTGCTGCTCTTATCAGCTCTCTGCAAGCTGCAAGGGCAGCCACAGAATACTTTTTTAAACATAACACGGCCTCACATCATTACAGTCCCAGCCACGGGAGGTCCACCAGATTGCATACCTTTTTCAAACTCTGTTCTCATCTGGCAGGCCTGGCCAAGGTCACCTGTCTCCAATCCCAGAGGCCCATGTCAGGTCTGTGTTTCAGCTCTGACCCAACACGCACACCCTCTGCCTTGCTGCATAGTAAACAAACAGGAGTACAGGCCTGAAACCTGGGTGAGAAGCTAGCGCTCATCTCTGGATGATTCAGGAACAATATATGGATCAGGAAATGGGGAGTGTGATAAGTGCAAATTGAATATGTCTTCCCAGCAAAAGCACCGAGGCCTCTGGGGAGATGTGCCCAGGTTTTATCACACCACAAAATGCGAGGAAAACGTACAGATAAGAGGAACATTGAACACTGAACTGGTTTTGGTTTTCCTAGAAAGTAGAAAAGTTGGGACATTTTGGAGGAAAAATGTGAGACAAAGCTGAAAGAACTAAAAACAGTTAACATATCATATCTCACTATCTTTTTTGCAGGCTAATCCAAACTAAGTGTCTACGATCAGAAATCAGTCGTCACTGCACTGTGTGTGCTTTTAATAAGTCCAGGGATATCCACAGCAATGTTTGATGGTTTCGCTGCTTGTTGCCTGATTTAGCTAATCTTTAATACTTATCTCATTATTATTATTATTATTATTACTTATCTTTAATTCTTATCTTAATGGGTTTTTAAAATGCAGTGAGTGAAGGCAGGCAACAAAGTGCAGAAACTTAGTTTGTATTTTATTTTCAGCATTTTATCAGGATTGATCATCAGTTTCTGTAGAAAGGGTCAAGGAAACATAAACCCCCAAAAATGAAAAGACATGCAACGGTCGAAACCAGGGAGTAAAAAGACATACAAAACCTATAAACATAGACCTTAGGGTTAATGTATGAACACACTGTGCAGAAACAAAGGTACCATATTACAACAGGGTATAAATAACAAAAAGAAAACAAAACTAATAAATGTCTTAAACAAAACAGCTGAACACAATGACTGGACAAAGACAGGACTGGAACCAAAAGAAAGGCATGTGGCAAAACATAAACAAAAGGAAATGTAGTGCAAGCCCAAGCAGGACTCATCAAACTGGGAAGGGACTTAATACTGGGACTTAAGAAGGAAAATTTGCAACAATGGTGTGTTGTGGGAAAATTGATTTACTCATAGCTACAAAGGTACTGTGACTGTGAATCACCTTATAGCACCAGTCTATTGAGAATGTTCATTTTAATCAGCTTTTATTACTTCCATATTGCTAACGTTAGTCAGACTGTTGCCATTTCTATGTTTCCTAGCCTATGACCCATGATGCTGTACGGCTTGTGTCATGATGCTTAACCGCAGTCCCAGTGTAACGTCAGGCTGAGTGAAAGCAACTGGCTATCAAAAGATAATCAACACTAATAGGTACATAATGGCTAACAGTGGGCCTGTTATTTGCCTTGATGCATCATCATAGACAGAGCACATAGACAGCATGACCTTCCTTTCCCACCACAGTGCATCAGCCTGACAGAGGGTGATGCCAGAAATGCCCCCACCCTATTACACACATACACACTTGCTTCCCAGCTCTCCAGTCTTGGCCGTGTTCTCATTGTACATCCTCAGTTAGCTTTGTGTTTTCTTTTTTCCCCTGAAAGAGGCTAGGCTGTGGGTTTGGTGCTGCTTTAGACAAAGAAAGTCTTATGAAGTCAACCTCCATACTGAGGGTCATGCTTTGAATATGAAAGAGCTAATGCATCGTTATAGATTAGGAATGGTTGCCGAATGGTCTGGCAGAGATTGCAGTCATTGTCAGATGTTGCGGATGGGGCTAGCTTGAAAACATCTCGTCCTAAATACATGTGTTTTCATTTTGCTTGATTCCAGAACAACAAACAACATGTAACCATGAAAGGGCATGTCAAACCGCAATGCGTCGCAAAATCCTAGCCTACATAGTACACAGATGATAAGGTTGAATTAGGGCAAGAAAACAAGAGCTGCCTTTATCCCAAGTAGCAAGCATATCCTCCAGTAAGCTTTGACTTTACCACAGAACTGAGGTTAGGCTAGTAGTCTATATAATGCTACTCTGTAATATTTCCAATCAACATGGAACACATGTTCTAAGTGTGCTCTATTTGTTCCATCTATCTAGCACTTAAATATCAGCATGTTTTACAGAAAAGGTAACATTCCTGATGTAGTGCCATGGTAAATAGTAGGTCAGGGGATCATGTGCTGACAAACCCACACATGTGAGTTCTCAAAGCTCTGCAAAGCATCCAGGAAACTTGGCCTCTGACAGCACTTGGCCACACTCTAACTCTCCGCAGCCTTGCCATGTAAACAAAGCCGCCTTTTGTCGAGGGCCAACGTGTCAAAGCCACCCGCTTCAAGGGGTAAGAGTGGTGGAAGGAGGGGCTGTGATGAGCTTGGCTGTATGGGTAATTACAGATCAATTGCATTTGCTTTTGATCTCAGTGATGAGAACCCTGATGATGGGTGAGTAAGTTGCATGGAGGAATGCTGAAGCTGATCGCAAGGTCATGAGGAGCAAAGGAAGAATGAAGAAAACGATGTCCAAAGACATGAAGAAATCAGTTTTCCAGAACTGAATAAAACATTCAATTAATAGCCCTTAAGGTGCTGATTTTCTTTTTCATAATGTTCCTGAGTGTGTGTGTGTGTGTGTGTGTGTGTGTGTGTGTGTGTGTGTGTGTGTGTGTGTGTGTGTGTGTGTGT
>JAOUQZ010000027.1:12875260-12885651 GCA_028564935.1 Neosilurus hyrtlii
TCTCTCTCTCTCTCTCTCTCTCTCTCTCTCTCTCTCTCTCTCTCTCTCTCTCTCTCTCTCTCTCTCTCTCTTGCTTTTCTTGCTCTACCTTCCACTAACTCATGTTTAGTTGTAAAATTGTGCAAATGAGTGCTTTGACTCCACTGCATGCCGCACTTGAAATACTGTCGCACCAAACAAGCAACACCCTCCCCAATTAAATGTGCAATCCAAGCGGTGAACGAAGATGGCATGTGAAAGCTTATATGTTAACAATGCTTCTCAAACAAACAATTAATGAAACTTCAGGCAAGAAGCACACAATGCTCCACAATACTCTGCCAGGCATGGAGTAGCACAGTATACACAAGCCTGAGGAAGGCTTTTGAAATAGGAAGAGAAAATAAATGGAAACAGCTGAAAATTGTTCAGTAACCTTTCAATGCCAAATTTGATCTAGTTTTTGGTGAATGGTAATTTCATGCCCTGGATGGATCACTTGTAAATCTTAAGGGCAAATGTGTGGTGATCTGTGAAAACGACTCAGAGGCTCTGCTGCCAAAAAATACTTTTTTCATCTGCCAGTAATGTACGTAGACATGTCTACAACAACTAAACAGTTGTTGATTTTACCTAAACAACTTGAAAATATTATTTTATTTAGGCTACTTTTGAAGCTTGTTTTGACTCTCTGTGGGCAAAGCTTATGTACAGTGTCACTTTAAGAAATGCAGTGGTAAATCCATTCATTCTAAGTAAAGATGTCTAAATATGCATCCTATTCGTACTGGAAGGTTAGGACTTCTGAGCCCCGAGTAAAAAATACCAAATGATAGGACCTCTGGTATCAGATTCCTGAGTCGGAATGCTGGGGAACCTTACCGATATTCATTGTGAATGAAAAAGAAGCACAGTTCAGAGAGATATTTATAGGATCCCAACTTTTAGGCAGTGTCCAAATCTATATATTAGCATATATTCTATATTCTATATATTATCTGTCTTATTTGCATCTCATTAAATCAGTCTAATACATAGTACTGTGTGTCTGTGGTGAGAGGCATGTAAATTAACAATTGCTATATTTCATTAAGAGTACGCATTGCATTAGGCTGCTGTCAGCGTGTTTCTGCCCTGCGTTGGCCTGGCGAGCTGTTGAGGGTGTACCGTGCCCTTGCCCCGAGTTGGATGAGATAGGCGCCAGCCTCCCCGAGACCCTAATTAGGATTAATTGGTTCAGAAAATGAATGAATGAATGTATGAATAACATAGTACTATCCAACTTCTACAGTTCACAGAATGCTGCATTGTTACCAAATGGTATGACTTACATTAATTTATTGCTAACCTGTACAAAAATTGCTAGTATTGTTTTCTGGCCCTATACTAGAACATGTTCAGTCATGTAGAGTGTTCCCAGTAGTAGCTCTGACTTGCTAGGTAAATGAAACCCAGCATGAAACCATGCTAGCTTGATGTTATTTTTTCACAATTTCATCAAACTTAGAAAATTCTGTACCATCGTGAAATGAACATCTGCTTAATCGATTCTGTTCAAATAATCAGTGGGTGCATGCCAAAATATCTGCAGTGCTCTTGCTCCATCACACTGTGACAGCAAGAAGGTCTGTGTTGCAGTGCGATGGTTTGGCGAGCTGTTTCGAGTGTGTCCAGAGTGTAGCCTTCACCCAGAGTTGGTTGGGATGGGCTCCAACCTACACTCGACCCAAATAAAGGATAAATTGGTTCAGAAAATTCATATACAGGCAGGCCCAACATCTTTCCATGAACTTTTATCTCTCTTTTCACTTTTAAGGTTAACCACATGTTAAAAGGGTTTCCCAGGCTGCTCCACCTTATGTGGAAGTTTGAAAATAAAGTCATGAAGGCAGATACAGTGGTGCATTTGCTTAAACACTTCCTTCTCCTACAAACCAGTGTCGATTTTATTTTCCTACACTTATGCTCTTCAGCATGTCAAGTAATGCATGAATGCATTACTAATGATGATGTAAGAATCTGCTAATCTGAATACTATTCATTAAAGTTCCTGGAGGCATTCCCAATTGGTGGAACTCACAGTCTGCATCACAAATGATAAAAGTACTATATACAGTAAGTAAGTTATGCATAACGTGTATATGTGTGTGATTAGTGAGGGCTCTGCTGAGCCTGTTCTGACCCTGACCCAGAACCTGCTCTGCCTCTCCTGTGGCTTCACCCAGCCAGAACTTTGATCAGGCATCTGTTTCATTTGCTGTATTAGATAAGCACAGACCATGTCTCTCAGGACTTGAGCTCTTGACCTAAATGTGTTTTCATATATAACCCTGTGCCCTAATAGTGGTATTTTAAGCTTCAGTTGAATTAATACACCACCGTCAAAATACTACATTAGCACACAGGCATTTAATCCAAACCAAGGCAGTGCATTTTCAGTGAAACAGGCTGTGAAGGATGTAGCATGGTGTCAAGATGCTTATGGGTCTGTCTCTGTTCTATTGATGTGTGACAGGATGTGAGTGTGACAGCGTGTTCAACATCGTTTTTGACCTCATATCAACCAGTAAAAATGTGCTCCTACTGAGCAAACTGTATTTAGTTAATCCTAAACTCTGGACATATTCATAGCTCCACATCCCTGCATTAAATGTTGGTCAAAAGAAGGTTACAGGATTAGACCAAGCTGTGCTATTATCACTAGCAGACAGGGTCCAATGGGCAAGACCTGCATGCGAACTTTCAAACCTTGTCCACAATAACAGTAATGCTACTTTAATGCCGTTCAATGTTACATTTAAGCCTCCACTAAGAAGGATGGATTTTAACAATAATACCCTTACATAGACTGTTTATATAAGATACACCGCACTCCTGCTTTCATCATACTTCCCACATACCCCCACTCTCGCACATGCACACATGTATACTTCTACATACTAAGCCCATCATTGGTAATGGGGTGAGTTTGATCCCATGCCAGCATAAGCATACTCCTGTTTTACCCCTGCTATCCTTTTTTAGTGGGGTGAAAAATGTTTTCCCTTAGCCAGTGTACACATTATTCATTTGTCTGGCGGATTTGGAGAATTTGAGGGAAAACTAGAGCTGAGCGAAATGCCCAGGTAATTAAGCTTAGTCCAACATTTTTATAGTTCACCTTGTGGTAGCTGTTCTACTTCCAGCTCAGGACTTGTACTGAATGTGTGTGAGCAGTGGAGTTTTGGAAGGAGAGAGGTGTGAGTGAGATCCAGCAGGCAGCCAAAGTGTGAACCACTTTTGCAGACTGTTTTCCACTGGATAGGGCAGTATAGCAACAAATCCATGATGTCACATTATTATGCCATTGTTTCCAAATGAGCCATGCTGTGGTTACTGTTCCTGCCAGGATAACACGATTACATACAGGCCACACGAGACAGATGATAATTTTTTGCTTACAATAAAAAGCATGCTAGGTTGCTTAGCAGAAAGCATTTGTACAACCATCAGTAAAATGATGGTTGGTAAAAGTGTCATGTGATAGAGAGTTAATTGGTGGGTGGAAATTGGCAAATGGCCAGACTGGAAGAAAATATACAGCCATGGAAAGAATTAAGAGACCACTTTTAATGGGGAGCCCCATTAAAAGTGGTCTTTTAAAATTGTTTTCCATGGCTGTATATTGGCTTTTTAGCTGCAACTAGTACAGCTATAGGTAATGTCTTCCACAGTGTTTGTAGTTGTCTACCAAAGGCCTTTTATGTAAACCTGACAAATATAAAAGGCAACGCTTTAATTTCTTAATAGAATTTAACAAGTAAGACTTAAGATTTTATTTACTTTATTTACAAGTAGTGTTTCTTGGAATATATGTTAGATTGATTTTAGATAATTTTATAAATTAATATTTAAAAAATGAACCATGAAAGAGTCAGTATTTTAAGATCGTCGGACAACATTTGCATTTCAAGTAGATGTTTTCTACCCAATTGACCCCTGTTGTACCCCTGTGGTTCCTTCTAAAATAATTTGATTAAATTTTAGGGGCAGTGGTGGCCCAGTGGTAGGGTGCTGGATTACTGATCCCAAGGGTCCCCCGGTTGTCACTTCTGTCCCTCCAGTGCACCTAAAAGGCCAACCATGTCTCTCACTGTCTGTGGTGATGGTCTCTGGTATGCAAAAGAACAATTGCTGACTTTCTTAAAAAGTAGGCTGCGTTGCCATCGGCGTGTTTCTGCCCTGCGATGGCTTGGTGAGCTGTCCAGGGTATACTCTGCCCTCGCCTAGAGTCGGCTGAGATGGGCAAATCCCTAAGTAGGATTAAGCAATTCAGAAAATGAATGTATGATTTAATTTTATAACTAAACTGTGTATGTTTCACTGTCTTGTAGACCCCCCCCCCAAAAAAAAATAATAAAATTTAAAAAACTAGTATCATTTTCAAGTCCTCTCATTTGAATAATGAATAATAGGAGAGGTGCTGCATGTTTGCTGCATTGCATTATTTCTAAGGTTTTTCCTAATTCAACATTGATATATTACTGTATGATGAGGTATCCTTTGTGCCTTTCATTTATCATGTTTGTTCCACTTTCTATTGGATTTGGGTGGATTATTATGGTTCAGCAGCTATTAAACACCGCCTGTGTTTGCTTCCAAACTGATTATGAACCCATATTTAATGTTAATCTTGCTTTCTATGCAGAATTCCACTTGGTAGATAATGTATGCAGCAATATCATGCAAATAAAAATATGAAACATGCCAAAGCCCTGCAGTGTAATTGCAATGATTTTTATTAAGAATCGCTCGTTTATGGAGGATGTGCTGTTTCTGATAATCTAGTATAGATTTCTATAATCGTCAATCTGCGAGCATGTCTAGATTTATTGAATATTGAACACCATATCTACTAATCTGATTTGTGTGTGTGTGTGTGTGTGCGCGCATGTGTGAACGCGTGTGTGTGTGTGTGTGTGTGAGAGAGAGAGAGAGAGAGAGAGAGGCAGAGACAGAGAAAGAAAGAGAGAGAGCACTTTGTAATGGTGAAGTTAATCTAGAAGCAAATAGTACTTTTTAATAATACATTATATTTTGTTAGCTTGAAAACAAAACAAGATTTAAGGAAGGAGGACTTTGATGTAAACAGAATGGGTATAATATGATATGATACAGACTGGGCATATCCCACTCCAGCTCCTAAAAACAGATTTTTTTTCCCCTCTCGTGTGGAGTTTGTTTGCTGCAGGCATCTGGGTTTGGATATGGGTACTGGTGATAGGTTTGCAGCCAAAGGTAGCCAAGGGTCAACTGCTCTGTTTTTAAAGCTGCGTTATTGCTTTCTCTAGCTTTTCAACACAATTCCTACGACTACAACCAAACCCGAAACACACATTAGTGCTGAATTCCTTTACTTAGCTACTTTTCCTGCTCCATTAGTCAACACATTACCTGGCAAACCTGAAATAACAGTTTTAGGATATTGTGGTGTGCTACTTTGATTTTCTTTTAGCTGCTTAATTTGCTCCACATGCTCCCAAGTGATAGAAGAATTCCCAGACTGACATCTGTCAACTAGACGGACTGACAGACTCTTGCCTGTGGGTCAGTTTTCATGACTTTTCATTTTATATCATGTTCTGGAAGGTAATGGAGACTTGCTGTGTTGTGAAGTTGAGCTGAAGTCTAATGCTTAATAGAAAAAAGAAGATGATAAAGATGAAGAAATACCCAGTGGCTGAAAATAAGATCATGGTGTTTTTTGAAGTTATCTTCCTCACCATCTAAGGGCAAAGGTCATAGAACAGCAGAGAAAGATTCCTTTGTAATTGTTAGAGCAAGCAAAACAAAGTTAAGAAAGCAAGCTATTTGTTTCCACTTATTGGCTATAGAATGGCAATGAGTGAAGCCTTCAAAGCATTGCTGACCTCATCAAATGAAAATTAAACAGACCTGTCTTTGTGGGCATAAATGTTCTTTTAAGAATCCCAGTGGGGGAGGTTGTGTAGCAGTATACATACTTTAGAAAGCCGTCTGTCAGGAAAAGCAATTTTGACGATGTCAATGACCCCACGGTTTGACAAAAATTGTCATTTTGTTTGTACGGCCAAAAACAATTGTAATCATAATCCAATCATGTACCTGCTAACCTTTCTAAACACTAGTTTACCCAGAAGCAGAAGTTTATTCTCACCCAGCCTCATCACAGAGGCAAATTTTTTTTTCTTCTGATGCACTCTTTAAATTGGGCTGGTTGAGTCTTTTGTACGCATCATGAGTTTCAGGACTAATGCCATTACATCGTTTCCAACACTCCTGCTTCCAGACTGCCCATCTTCATGTTTCAGCTCCCACTGCAGACTTTCAGGAGCGAATAATTTCCAACATGATAAATCCCACCATGCAGCTCCAACATGTAATTCTAAACCTTATTATTAGGTGGCTAATGCTTGTGCAAGATGGCGAATCACCACCCAGCCAGCGGCTGTATAAGAATTAGAAATAAATATGCATTGGGACGAGATAAACATAGTGAGTGCCAAATCTGCCCTGAGATGGTGTGTGAAGCAGCAATTTGCAAGCAACATGGGAGAATTTGCAACAGCTTCTTTTTGGTAATTGACAGATTAAATTCAGAAAATCCGCAGTGAGTTAATATAGAGAATAATTTAGGCAAAATGCATTTCAATAAAATTATTTTGCTGTATTTATGGAAATGTTCTTGTCAATTCATTTGGACACCTCTACTCATATTAGGTGGAAGGTGGGAATATAGAGCAATAATATTTTTATATCAAGATCAGGTAATATGTCTGCACATTATTATTATAATTATTATTGCTGTTGTTGTAGTAGTTGTTGTTGTATACCATGTTTACCTGCAGCTGCTTTGCTTTTTAATGTGTATTTTACGGAGCCATACTTCCTGTCTTTTGGAAGATTCCCAATTCTTTTAAGGCTACTGTATTCAAGTAAATTATCCTTCATTCACTGCAATGACTTCACTATAATGAATTATGATGACAAATAAACTTCATTCACTGCAATAATCCTTCAGTCAATGCATGAAGCCTGGGAGAAACCATGGACAATTGCCTGTCCTTCTCTCCTCATATCACTAATCTATCTTGATCATGTCGATTCCTCCTCTTTAACATCCCTTTTCACCCTTTTCTTTTCACTGAGGCCACTCAGATACTTGTTCAGTCCCTTGTTATCTCAAGACTAGACTACTGCAACTCACTCCTGGCAGGTCTACCTTTGAGCACAATTCGACCTCTGCAACTCATCTATAATGCAGCCGCACGGCGTGTTTGCAACCTTCCAAAATTTTCTCTCCATTGGCTTCCTGTAGCTGCTCGTATTAAATTCAAAACATTAATGCTCGCCTACAAAGCCAAAAATGGACCCGCACCCTCCTACCTCAAAGCACTTATCACACCCCGCACAGCACCGCGTTCTTTCAGATCCTCTAGCACTGCTGGACTGGTCCCTCCTTCTACCAGGGGTCAAGGGAGAAATGCATCTAAACTCTTCTCTGTTTTGGCTCGAAGGTGGTGGAATGAACTTCCTCTGGATGTTCGGACAGCTGATACACTGGGTATCTTCAAACGACGGCTGAAAAACCTATTCACACTCAAAAAAAAAAATCAAAAACCCTGCACACAACACCTATCCACTGAATTCTTGACAGATGGTACACCTTAGGTCCTGACAAACCAGTATAAGAATATATTCACTGATAGTGACTTTAAAGCACTTCTGTAAGTCGTTCTGGATAAGTGCGTCTGCTAAATTCTGTAAATGTAAATGTAAATTACATTTCTATAAGAAGATTATAAAACTGTTCAGCCATCCAACACTCTGAGAGATCAGAGTAATATAACTATACAAGTCTATATTTTGATATCAAAGTGAAATCCATTCCCCCTTATATACTGTTGTTATTATTAAAAAAATAATAATAATAATTGTGTTTTAAGTATTATTATTATCAATATAATTAGTATATATATATATATATAAACATTATTATTTATTCAATATAATTATTATTTAATGATTTAATGACACTAAATAATACGAATACTTATAACACTAATTTTAAATACTGATCTCCTCCCTGACTCCCCCCTTTTTCTCATTTGTTAAAGACTCAATGACATGAGAGACTTTTAAATTGCAAAGAGATTCCAGATATTTTTCACCATCCATTTGGCCTCTTTTCTGTAAGATCCATGTTTGAAAGTTCAGTGTGTTTTGTTTACTTATTAATTGCTTTTATCCTGCCTTAGAAGCGGTGAACCATGAGGTGCATATGACAGAACCCACTAGGAGGTTGTCTGAAGATGGTTTCTCTCCCCCTTGCTCTTCTGTTGATGTTTAAGCCTGGGGAGAAGCCATGGGGGTCTGTAACACTTGACGAATGACTACATTTATGATTTATGGCCCATTTGATGTACTTCAGTGTAACATTGCCGAACAGAATTCTCATAAATCATCATATCTTTGTGCTTTGTGAACTTTGCATATATTAGAGAAAGTGTTTGCTGACTTATTATTCCTACATGAGCTGAATGCTGCCTATCTTTATGTTTGCAGCATGAGATGGATATGAGTATTTTTTATCTCTTCTCTTTTGAGGGAGTTAGTTATATGTTTTGATTAAATGATCAGTTGTATTTAGATATGATGGCTTAATTTATCACAGTTACAAATATGCGTTATTAATATATAATACATGCTACTTTTTCTATTCAAAGCTAGATTTTGTTTATTCTCTGTGAACTCTCTCTCTCTCTCTCTTTCTCTCTCTCTCACTCTTTCACATTCTCACACACACACACCTTGACCTGTCCTTTCTCAGTGTTTTTTTTTTTCTTCATTTTTAAAATTTGGATATTTAGATAGCTACTCGACTATAAAAGTGACATGTAACCATATATAATTGCAGGTGACAAATTACAAACTCCATCTACTAAGACTGTTTTGGGAAAATATAGACTGCACATTCAGTTTAACCATACTAACTTCAAGCCTGATTAAAATGTTAGCAAAGATTAAAACATTGTGGGTGGTTTTCTAGCTGGTTAACCAGTCTTTCTACTGGGCATTTATGAGCAAATTACTGAGAATTTGGACTCACAATCTAATATACATATAATAGTAATAATATAGAAATAGTTTGTTATCTGTTTCCCATGCACAAACTTCCTGATCTTTCTCAACAAGAGCATTGGTGCTTTCAGCAAGGTGTTGGTAAGCACTCAGCACTCTGTTCTCACCTGATTGAAGGAATCCCTGAAGTAGTTGGTGCACTCGGTAACAGCCAGCAATGAGTCATTGTTGTGCAGTGACAGGTGCTTTAGCGGCATGAGCCGGAGTCTGGAGGGTTTTTGTTGTTGTTGTTGTTGTTTAGGGTTTTTTTAAAGCAAAGTTTCATATCTGCTCGAGCTGCCATTATCCCTCAGTGTTCTTTGCTTCCCCATGGGGCTCAGTTCAAGAGAATCTCCATGTGGCTGCCACAGTTTGTATTAAAAGTTTAGGCAGTGATTTATAAGTAAAGGGGAGATGTGTAGAGGAAACTTCAAGCCTAGACTGTGTACTAATTAGGAGACAAGTATAACTAATAGACAAATAGTAGACAGTATAAGTAGTAGACTAATTAAGTATATTCAAATTGGTTCAGTAGTGAAACATGACATCTGGTGCATGGGCAATCAATCGCCTATACTGGTGCATATCGTCCTGCAGGTTAGTTGTTAGCTAGTCGCACTGTGCACTATGATCTTTAGCAGCTTCTACGGGAAATGAAACAAGCTGAAAGCTACCTGCCATGCATGCATGTGGAGTTTACTGTGGACGGTAACCCAAGAGACACAGGAAACGAAACAAACTGAAATAAATAAGCATAGCATGTTGCTGGCTCACAGATTACAACCTAAGCAAAATGAGCATGAGGTAAAGAAAACACTAAGAACATGGAATATACTGAAAGCCAGAAAAATAGAACACAATAAAGAAAACCTAGGCTGATTCTGTGATGGCTGCTGAAAGGTGTAACGCTCCACGTGTTGGCAATGTAAGGAAAGAACTTAAATACACTTCCTGATTGCACGCATGAATGCTACCCACTCTGGGATACGCAATTTAACGGCAAATCAGACGTGGCTTTATAACACTACCAAAGTCCTCACAGACATGGATGAAGACTCTTTATTCAGAAGCAGGCAAGTAACAGTGCCTAAAGTAAAATTTAAAAAGGCTGCCATTTTAAAATGCCACATAATGAACTTATTACATATAGAACTTAACCTCATTTGCTAGGTCTGAACAGAGAAATCTCAGCCCTTGGTCTTGCACTGACCTTGCCTTTCGGCACAGTCTTTATTAAAGATTTCTCTGTACGGACCTTGTATTTGGTTTATATA
>JAOUQZ010000027.1:12923723-12952175 GCA_028564935.1 Neosilurus hyrtlii
TCTCTCTCTCTCTCTCTCTCTCTCTCTCTCTCACACACACACACACACACACACACACACACACACACACACTCACAGCTGCAGAGAACAGACACACATAAAAGCGTGACTATAACAGCAGGCAAACCATTAATAGCTAACTATGTTCAGGCAGTAAAAATGTATAAATATGCTGTATGTATACAACATAATCATGTGCATAATATCTAAGATCCTAAATAATACACAAATGGCTCATTTTCATTGTTTATCTTTTCTCATATTTCAGACTATTAATGTTTCTTTTTTAGAAGACAGACAATCAATTTACGTGTTTTACATCATAGAACTACAGCCAAAACAAAAAAAAGAAAAACAACTCCCTGTCACATTTGTTTATGAAAGATTCACATTATTCACTACGTCTCTGCAGGTAGTCGCCTGAGCAGACATGCCGCTGTCACCACTGCCGTTTTGATTGCAGAGAAATGGGAAAACATTGGCTTTAGTCTTGTTAACAAAATTTATTTCTCCCCAACTGACAATCCTTTAAGTAGGAGGCAGGAAACCAGCCAGAATGATCTGTCATACATTCCTGTTAGCGAGCACAGCACACATTTTAAAATGTTTCGGGACATGCATGCCTATAGATCTTTGCGCCACGTGCCTGTTAATCAACAGACCTGTCTAAACTAACTCGAGTTTGGCATTTTCTATTGACAGATCAAGAGAGAGAGATAGAGAGAGTGTGTTTTTTCTAGCTTTTTCTTGCAGAACCACTAGTGCAATCACTGTCAAACTTGTACACAGCAGCATTTTTGGACCTTCATTCCAATCAATAGAAATACATTAGGCCTGGTGATGAGAGGAGATGGAGGGAGAATGTTATGCCAACAGTAAACAGAGTAGTGTTGAGCTTGGCTAAAATATGAGCCTGGACGAGAGTCCCGTGTGAAAATCAATTGGAAGATGAGGGAGAATTATTGCTTTGACTCACAGCAGCAGTCATGCATGTGAAAAGCCACACAAGAAGCGATATGGGCAATTGTGCAGCTTGTTGCTTTTCACCTCTCCTGTCTCTTTTCTGTCTCACACACTCCACATTGCTATTTTGAGTTCTGCAATGATCTTTGGTAGATTTTATCTTTTTTGTTAGACTGTTAACTGCCATTATTTAATTGCCATAATTTTCTCCCCCCTCTCTTACTCTCATTATGCAATATTCAGAGTTTATTCAAGCATACATCACTCCATTTGGGCACTGATGGCTCAGTGGTTAAGGCTCTGGGTTACTGACCAGAAGGTCAGGGTTCAATCCCCAGTACTTGCATGCTGACACTGTTGGGCCCTTGAGCAAGGCCCCTAACCCTCTCTGCTCCAAATTTGGCGTATCTTGGCTGACCCTGACTTCATATGGGATATGCAAAGAAAATAATTTCACTGTGCCCTAATGTATTCATTCATTCATTCATTTTCTGAACCACTTAATCCTAATTAGGGTTGTGGAGAGGCTGGCGCCCATCTTAGCCAACTCTGGGCGAGGGCAGAGTACACCCTCGACAGCTTGCCAGACCATTGTAGGGCAGAAACACGCTGACGGCAACCCAATGGCCTACTCTTTATGAATGACAGCAGTGGTTCTTTTACATATCTCTCACCACAGACAGTGAAATACATGGCTGGCCTTTGATAACCCAGT
Source organism: Neosilurus hyrtlii (assembly GCA_028564935.1). Lineage (NCBI taxonomy): Eukaryota > Metazoa > Chordata > Actinopteri > Siluriformes > Plotosidae > Neosilurus > Neosilurus hyrtlii. Next base: position 12,925,402 of record JAOUQZ010000027.1, read on the forward strand.
TAGCTGCACTGGGGGGACAGCAGTGACAACTTGGTGATAATGGGGCTTGAACCCCGGCCCTCGTATCAGTAAGCCAGCACCCTACTACCAGGCCACCACTGCCCCATGCTGTCATGTGACAAATAAAGACAGATTCACATTACCTCAGTTTGGCCCAGTGAAATGTGTGTTTCAAGCATTAAATATATTAAAAATCCTCATAAGTATGACTCTTTTTATTCATTAATATATCATCCTTTTAAAGTTCATAAAAATTTTGGTTTGTTTGTTTGGAGAAGACAACAGTGGAGACAGCATCTTAATCAGAGACGCTGCTAATCTCAAGGGTGGAATTGTTATGGATAAAACCTACAACAGCGTTATGCATAACAAGCAAGGTGAGCTCATCCAATAAAATGTAAAAAATAAAAACTCTAGGGCATCACGGTGGCACTGTGGTTAGCACGATCGCCCCTAGGTGTGTGTGTGTGTGTGTGTGAGTGTGAATGGCTGTATGTGTGTTGCCCTGCAATGGTCTGGTAAGCTGTTCAGGGTGTACCCACCCTTCACCCAGAGTAAATGGGCGCCAGCCTTCCCACAACCCTTATTAGGATTAAGCGGCTTAGAGAATGAATTAAAAAAAAATCTAAATATTATATTAAGTATGACAAAATAGCTTCTATTCCGTTCACATCACCATTTCATAACCCTGTGGGATTATATCTGTAAAGTTCAAAAAGAATGGTGAAGAAAACAAGAAAAGCATCTCAAAACATTCAACTAACAAAACTTTACAAGCACATTGACTGTATTATTATTATTATTATTATTATTATTATTACTGTTCTTGTTGTTGTTTGTTTGCTTGATTGCTTTTTGCACCACTCTGTCAAGTCTAGATACTCTTCTTTGTGAAAATCTCAGGTGGTCACCTGATCATCAAGCTCATGTTTTTTTCTGCAATCTACACCAGCAGAGTTGGAAACACACAATGGTATATAATGTCTTTGTGTGCTTTCCTTTCACTGGAACTAAGGGGTCCAAACCTGTTTCAGCAATGCTACTTTGCACAAAGTGAGCGCCATAAAGAAATGTTTTGCCAGGATTGGGGTGGAAGAAATTAGGAGGCCTGCACAGAGTCCTGAGCTGAATCCTACACAACGCCATTAGGATGAAGTAGGGCACCAACTGTGCACCAGACCTCTCACCTGACTTCACTGTCTGACCTCAGTAATCCTCTTGTGTCAGAAAGAGCACAAACCACTACAGTCACACTCCTTTCCAGAAGATTGGAGGCTATTATAACAACAACTGGAGGACTAAATCTGGAACTGGATGCTCAGAAAGCACACATGGGTGTTATGGTCACGTATCCACATTTTTTTGGCCGTATAGTTTATGTGGGGATTTGATTGTATAGTTTGCTTTAATATTATATCTTTTTTGCACAAATTGTTTTATTTTTCCTATATGCAGCAGACTGAAACAGCATAAGGAACATTTATTTATTCATTGGTTTCCATTTTGACCCTAAGCATGCTCTTATGTGAGCTGCAGAAAGACATGCTGTGTAGCCTGTAGTAAATGCCACCAGTTCATTAGCTCAACATGGTCAACATTATGATTTGCACATTTCAGTTCACACAGCTTCACGTCTTTTTACTCCGCCACAGTTATGTCTTCAGATGAATCTATAAAATGTTATTATTTAAAACAAGCCATTTTATGGATTGCTTCTGCAGCATGCTTAGCACCAGATTGATTTGACCTTTTCTTGGATGCATGTACCGCAAGAAAAACACAATCCTTGGCATTTTTTTCTGTATTGTTGAAGTTTAAGCAATAAGTAAAGAAAGATGGAAGCATTTTAATATGTACACACTGTTATTCTCACAGTTCTATTTCCTCTTGCTGTCCAAATGTGCTTGTTGATGTGTAAATATGAGCCTTAATACATGACCTCATAGTAACAAGAGAAAGTTGATACTACATGACAACTACTGTTGTCGCCCTATTTTAATTTTAATGTGTATATTATAGATGTGTGTATATATAAAATATATGAATATTATTATTTTAGGTCAAACTGTCAGGACTGGAATAGGCATATTATTAAATTTGGGAACATGATTGAGGGGTAGTGCAGCAGGTAGCATTTCCACCTCACAGCTTCAGGGTTCCTGAGTTCCTATTTACATTCCTGCAGATAAACTAGCTACTCTAAAGGCACCCTAAGGACTGTCTATGTGCAATATGCTGGTACTGGCTTCACCATAACCATGATGATGAATGACCAGGTACTGCAGAACCGGAAGAGCCAGTTTTACTTACTTTTAAACATTTTATATAATGTGTCAAACCACTATCCTTTATTATGGTCGCAGGGAGGCTGGAGCCCATCCCATCCGACTCCAGGTGAAGATGCGGTACACCCTGAACACTTTGCCCAACCATTGCAGGGTCAACACACACACACAACAATTTAAACTCACACTCACACCGAGGGGCAATGGAGAATAGCCTAATGTTCAGCCCTTTGGACTGTAGGAGGAAACCAAAGCAGTCAAATGAAACCCACGTAAGCACGGGGAGAGCATACAAACTCCACACAGAAATGCCATCACTTGGCCCAGGACCTTCTTGGGCTGGTTTTGGCTCCAAGGTGGTGGAATGAACTTCCTCTGGATGTTCGGACAGCTGAGTCACTGGGTATCTTCAAACGACGGCTGAAAACCTACCTTTTTCAGCAGTACTTAGACTAGCACTATTTTACACACACACGAAAAAAAAAAATTCTGTGCACAACACCTATCCACTGAGTTTTTGACTGATGGTATACTTAGTCTGTGTCCTGACAAACCAGCATAAGAATATATTCACTGAAAATGACTTTAAAGCACATCTGTAAGTTGCTCTGGATAAGAGCGTCTGCTAAATGATGTAAATGTAAATGTAATTGTTCTTGTTGTGACATGGAAGCGCTAACTACTTCGCTACCATGCTACCATTTTTAAACATCAAACGTAAAATAAAATGGAAATTCAATCAGAAACCACATGTGCTAACAGAAGCTACATACAATGTTTCCTCTGTCCCCCTGCATATTATTTATAACACAAAAGCAATATATTTTGTTGTGTATAGAATATATTGGATAATTTTGTTTATGTGATATGAGTCAAATTTTCAAACATTAATTTTGTTTTTTTCATTAAGTTGACATAACATTAAACCACCACTTCATTTTTTAGTTGGCCTATCTACAATCTCTGGGAAAATTAGAGCATGTTCTCTGTGTCTTTTTTTTACTTTGTATGAAATATATAAAAGTGATCAAAAAAATAAAAAATAAAAAACATTTTGACCTTGCGAAACATACCTCAAACAGTTATAACTATTTGTTAATTGATGGCTATATACATAGAGACAGAGGGAGAGAGGTAGTACAACACAAGTCTAAATAAGCAAATTAATCTATAGTTTAGAGTACCTATTCATTACCAGAAGTGTACACTGAAATTTTCTTTTTTCACTAAATAAGTTTAGTGATGAGATTTCTCAGTTAAACAAGGCACCTTGCTACACAATAAAGAGTGTAACTGTTTTTCTTCAGAAAAAATGCAACAACTTATTGGCATAGCCAGCAAACCATCATGATCACCATCATGATCTCAATCATCCCTCAATGGTGCAAATTTTGAAAATTGGTCCATGACAAGGCTTAATCCTGCAAAGCTAATCTGTCTACTGTTATTCGAGAATGTTGGAACCAGCTTTATAAAAAATATTGTTTTTCATTAGTGAAGTTCATGCATCAAAGAATTCAGGTCAGAGTATTTATTTATGATTCCACTTAATGTAAATTGTTTGAGGTAGGTTTCACAAAACAACATACATAGCATATAGACAACAAATTTGTGTTATAACTGTGATTTATTTATTTGATATGAAGTAACAAAAAAAGAAGGGAAAAAAGGCCTCCAAGTGTGGATTTTTTTGGAAGGGAATGTACTGAACAACGAAATGCTATATGTTATTTGTTGTTTTTTTTGTTTGTTTTATTTTTTGTAAGGAGGTCCAGCAAGAATAAAAATGTTTTTGCATCAGAATCTTTATTAAATTTCATGATATCCATTTGTTCAGGTAGCCGCTGGGATCAGATGTGAGTTATAAACTCAACATGTACTTTGTTATCTCCTGTTAATTAAAATCAACTGCAGATATTATTGACTCATCCATTGCATCTGTGTTGCACTGTCCACATCCTGGCTGATCTCTTTAAAAGCACTTTCACAGAGATGAAATAGAGTATATTAAGCCATTCATATTATCTGCTTTATATAGCACATTTTGATGTGGTTAACTTGTCATAATATGCAATAAACCCTAAAGGGGAATTTGTTATCTACTTTGTCAAATAATTGCTTATGATATGGCCCTTGGTGCAGTCACTGAACAGACCTTCTCACACGGCAGTGCCACATTTATTGTGCTATAATTTAAGCATTTCTTAAATCCAAATGGCAGCAAACATAAATTTTACCTGATGCAGTACTTTAGCTCTTTACTAAAAATGCCTTTCCCATGATCCCGCAGTGAAGCATGTGGTTTCCTAATGAAAGACGTCTTTGGTCTTTGGATGTCTGTTCTGAATTAGGCCTAGTTTAACGCCATAATCATCAGTTCCGGTTAAATGGATTTAATCAGAGTTCAGTGTGTCTTTGGCTAATTCCAGAGGAAAAGACTAATGTTGAGGATATTGACTGAGTGTGTGAGCTGGTGTGAATTACAAGTCACACAAGAAGACATGACCCTCTTGTTTCTGCTGTAGTAGCATCAAGCAATCCCAGTTTCCCCACCCACTTAAGTGGGTTAGTGCAGTAACCGTTAGGAAACAAGGAAGTGTAAATAGAAACCTGAGAACTGGGGCAAGTCATAAACACAAGGGTCACTGAGTGAGTAGCAGTGGTACATAAGTACTGCATAGTCAGAGTATGCAGAGATTGAGGGATATGCTTGTAATGAAAGCGAGGTTTCAAATTTGTTCAATTCCTTGCATTTGTTTCTGCTAAACTTTGTGGCCTGGCTTTGCTGAGCAGACTGCTGGGTCCACGTTTTATACAGTCATGTAAAGAAGAGTGTTTCTCATTAATATCACTGAAGCAAGTAATTAATAAAAAATGTGAAATAGCTTTCCTGGGAGTAGCATTATATTTGCTAATATAAAGCATTAAAAATGCACATTGTATATTTTGGATAAGAAGACTAACAATTGGGTGGTACGGTGGCGTAGGTTTTAGCACATCTGCCTCACAGCAAGAAGGTACTGGGTTTGAGTCTCAGGCTTGGGCATTTCTTTGTGGAGTTTGTATGTTCTCTTCGTGCTTGCGTGTGTTTCCTCCAGGTACTCTGGTTTCCTCCTTCATTTAAAAGACATGCACTTTAGCCTAACTGGCTGTGCCAAATTGCCACTGGGAATGGGTGTGAATGGTTGTGTGTGTTTTGGCCCTGCAATGGTCCAGTGAGCTGTTCAGGATGTACCCAGCCTTTGCCCAGTGTTGGCTGAGATAGGCGCAAGCCTTCCCAAGAACCTAGTGGGATAAAGCAGTTCGGCAAATGAGTGATTTAGACCAGCAATTGTGCTAGCTTCTTTTTCCCTTAGTTTTAAAAACTAGACAGTTAAATGTCATTTTCTGAATTGCCTGACATTTTGACAGTGCATGTGATTAATCAAGCTGCTAGACATTGACAACTTTGCTGATGTACTTTCCTTAAAATCACACTTTAGGTTAAGCAGTTAGACAGCAAGTTACTAACTATTCCATTAGGAACTTGTAGCATGCCCGCATTACACACCACAATAACCATCCCATACTGGGGACTTCCTCAAGCATAATCTTCAAAGCCCTACAGAGCCTTTTTTTTATGTTGGCCATACAAATAACCTGATTTGCCCTTTAGATATGTGACTTTACTAATGCACTGTGTGAACTTGATGACTGTGTTTAGAAACTTATAGTTTTGGATTGGAGAACCCTGTGTACTGTCCCAAGTCATATTTTTTGGTTTCCACACTCAGCTAAGAGGCAATGTCATAAATAGTGATTACATACAAGGTGCCTCTGGCCAGCAGCTTTCTGGCTCAGGAACTAAACCAATTTTCCTGGTCCTTTTGTGGTAGAAAAGCACAGAATGCTTTAGATTAGACACTAACACTTAATTGGAGGAAAAATGGTAAAATTAGTGAATGAAACTATGGAATGTCTTTCTTGTCCATATCCTTGCCTGTCATGTCGCTTTGTGTATCTGTCTGGGACTTGAACCCAGGACCTTCATGACAACTATTATGCCACTGTGCCATCTGATGTAAAAAAAAAAAATAATAAAATAAAATAAAATAAAAAAAACCCAAAACTACCATTAATGAATTCTGAAAATCTAAATTAATAAACCCTGATAAGGAAGAAAAAAGGGGCTGTCCAGGGTGTACCCCACCTTCACCCAGAGTTGGCTGAGATGGGCACCAGTCTCCCCACAAGCCAAATTAGGATTAAGCAGTTCAGAAAATGAATGAAAAAAAGAGGTGGCTCTCAGAGAAATGCCAGATAAGCTCTCCACCAAGAGGAGGCATTTTATTTAACATTTCTAAGTGAGTTGTCAGCACTGTAAGCCTTTGAGAATGTGTGTGTGTGTGTGTGTGTGTGTGTGTGTGTGTGTGTGTGTGTGTGTGTGTTGCCATGGCCTGTGGAACCTGGCATGTTCTGACTCTCCAAAGTGCAAAGGTGAGATACACACTCACAAATTCCCACTCACGCTGCTCACTGAGTCATATAAAAGCAATTATCTATACATCACTCGCCAAAACAATTTGAAAACAATTAACACTGAGGCCGGCTGTCGGTGACTAAGTGAAACTCATCCAGCGTGCAGAGCACACAGTGTAATTACTGTGTATCTAGCTGCTGAGCCTTACCATGCATTAAATGTGCCACCACAAGCATTCAGAGAGAGAGAGAGCGAGAGAGACATTGCATAATTGCACATCTCGCCCTTCGATTGTACAGTCTACACTATTTAGGATACATTATAGTTGTTTTCTGAAAACTTTTTTAGTTGATGCTCATTCATCTTGCTTTATTCTCACCTTCTTACTCAAAAAACAAAAACCCACTACCAAGCACTCTACACTTTCTTTGCTCCCTGTCCCTGTTTTTTATGTCCCTAACCCACATCAAGGATGTCCTGAGTGTGTCATGCCTTGCAAAGGTCATCAGTTCAGTCTATTTGAACTCCCTCTAGAACAAACTTCTGCCCCTTTTACGCCTCACTCTGGCTGGCCACGGCTCTTACGTAAGGCCGGCTTCCATATGCAGGCACACCCCTTGTTTTAGGGCAGGCGAAGTGAAGCAAGAGCCAGTTATGTAACAGAACAGGGTAAGCTCATTATGCCTTTCCTGGATTTGACCCTGGAAAAAAGCTAATGTGATATAAACCAATTTGCCAAATGCCCATACACAGGACACCATCATCAGGGAGCAGTTAAAGGTACTGGTTTACAGAAATGTTAATGCTTCAGCAAATTTTTTAGGAAGTGTTTTAGAAGTACTTTCGAGTGTTTATACACTAAGGACATGACGGCATGACAGATTCATCTGATGCTAATCAAATTTGCCAAAAATTCCAAGAAAGGTCTAAAATTTAAACACACACCATAATTGTGTGTACATGCAATTTCTATTTATAGCAACTTAACATCATAAATCTTTCCATTTGTGAAACACCATGCTTTTTGACATGGTGCTAATTCTTAAGTAAATATGTTGTCAAATGTGACATGGAAGAAGTCTAATATGGTGGCAGTGTTCCTGCCCCACTCTATGCCCTGTCATATCTGCATCGTTAGCATTCAGTGAGTCCCTCTCTCACCTGAGGCTCCCAATCCTATTAGCCTAAGTGTCCTGACTGTACAAAGTGTAACACTGTTTGATCACTGGTGCTTAGCTGAGAGACACATCCTTTTTTTTTTCCAGTGAGGGAAGTAAGGGCTTTGAAAACACACCTGATCTCCTGTAGACCTGATCCCCTTAACTCCGCTCAAGGAGAGGGACAGTTCAGCTCCTCTGCTCTCATTTTTGACACACTGCAATGCCTGCAGGCTTCTTAAGTCATGATAGTGGCTGCGAAGCCTGGTGGCACACATTCCTCTTTGGATGAGCACAGGACTGTGTGTGTTTTATGTGGGGGAGTTTATTATATCATACTGTATTGTATCACAGCACTGGTGAATTCTCAAATCTGATTGGTCAAAAGGTGTGGATTAATGTTCTGTAGCTGCAGAGCTATAACAATATTGCCAAGTGGAATGGTAATCTGAGCCTAATAACAAATCCATTTTCAAAAAGGTTTTATATAAAAAAAGAATTTCATCTTGATTGTAAATATGTGGAAAGAGATGATGATTTATTATTTATGGTCAATGTCAGCACTTTCTAATAGCCGATATATACTTTTGAATTGAATCTACACCATAGGGTAGCTCTTTACCTCTTCAGAAACCTTACTATACATCAAGCAAGACAGATCACAACAGCTGTGATTGATCCACATGCTATTTAATAATTATGCACCTCGGGTTTGGTGTATGTTGCTGAAAAGCCAGTTCACTTCAGGGATATCCACCAAACTCGAGGCGCATAATTGTTTTAGTATACGCTGCATGGGAATATAAGCAAAAAACACCCTAAAACAAAATTTTTACACAGATAAAATCCGAATGCATGCACAATCAGGTGCAGAGGTTAAGCACTGTGTAACAACGTCTCTTTAAAACCCCATTCAGAGTTCAAGTATATTCTATGCTGAAACATAAAGAAAAACAACTAAAATGAAATGTTTTGAGTGTACATTTATATATTTTAACTATTACAGAGGCAGGTCAGGTGCGTTCTGGACTTTGAGCCAAGCTAAGTGATGTGTACAGAGTGTTTTGAGTTTGACTTGTTCAGAGTTAGTATATACCATATGGAAATGTAAGCAATCCATGCTTAATAAAGGGGGGATTTTACACTCATTTGAAGTTTTACTATGCATAAGTCTGAGAAGAACAAACTAAAATAGATTTTTAGGGTTTATTTTTCTATTTTAGAGTGTAGTAATGATGATGCTGCCAGCTTCAAGAGACCATGACAGACTGTGTCATTTGGATTCAAGCATAATCCACTTGTAATGAGGTTTTAGGTTTTATTTCACAGATAACGGGCCAGTCAGACTGTGCAATTTCCAAGTAGTATATACTAATATCGCATGTCATCCTACGGTCTTCCAGCAACTCTTTCTTTTGCAAAAAATCTACAATTACAATATTGAGTTAATATAATATATAAAGTGAGAGGCTCTTTAGTGGCCATCCAACATTATAGCGGCCGGTTTAATCATGTATCTCTTCCTCTGGATTCAAACACTAGCTGCTCTGCGGAAACCACTCTGCTGAATACAGATGCGTTAGAAACTTCAGAAATGCTTTCAGTGAGAATTCACTTGGTTAAAATATACAAGATTTAATTTCTCCACAAAGATTTGTTTCAAAACAACATTAATTTAGTGTTTATTATTGAAATGCTGAAACACTGGACACACATTGTTCCTCTTCTGTATTTAAAAGCAGAAAATGATGGTGTATTACATGTGATAGTGCCTCCTGGAGGAGACGCACACCTTGCATGCAAATATAAATGCTTCCCTCTTTGCAACCATCAACGCCTTACCTACAATTGGAACTGTTGATATCTGTTGTGATGTAAGCTCCACCCTAGTTCTCAATGACACACTTGTTCTGGGGCCATTCCACAATATTAAATGTATGTATGTATGTATGTATGTATGTATGTATGTGCCTTCAGTTGAGCTCTTGGTGCCTCTATTCTCATAGAGTTCTCAGATTCTTTACAAGGTAGGTTACTGGTCCCTAACCCTCCACAGCACCTGGTATTCCCAGGCAGTCTCCCATCCAAGTACTAATCAAGTCCGACCCTATGATACTTTCAAGATCAGACAGGATCACAGGGTAAATGGAGGACAAATGTAGTTATATGAGGGTTTTAATAAAAAAGTGCTTGTCACTCATTAATAAATAAAAATTTGTTGTCATTGGAAATTGTGGAATTACGTGCTTCGGGCTGTGATGTTAAATGAAATTTAGGGTGTTAACGGCAAAAATTATTTTGGTATATTAGCATGTACTGTCGTGCTATTCCTTACTTACTGAATACAACTAAAACTAGTAGTGGACCTGTGGGAAATGGGAAAACAGTTCATACCCCCCACCCCCCACCCCCATCTCCCAAAAAGACTACAAAGAAAATATTTATATTAAACTGTACTTCAACCCCTGATATTACCAACCCCTGATATTACGCCCCCCCCCCCCCCCCCCCCCCCCCCCCCCCCCCCCCCCCCCCCCCCCCCCCCCCCCCCCCCCCCCCCACACACACACACACACCCATTCTTCTGTTCCTTACTCTCTCAGGCACCTCTCTATCAGTTGTGCAGTAAGAGCCTCTCGCTCTCCCTGACTGGTCTCTTGCTAAAAGACCCATGTGTTTTCAAATGCTTCTGGATGGAAAATCGAAGCTCTGCTTCTCTGTTTATCAAGCAGCCGTTCTGTCACCCAGCCGGCCAAGGCACAGCACAAATTGGTGACAGCAACCCAACACACACACACACACACTTCTCTGCAAAGTAGACTGAGAGCAGCATGGGTTGTTGTTCATTTTTATTACCTGTGTCAGGAGAAAAGAGAGGGGTGAAAGGTGGCTAATGTGCACACAGACACACACACATACACTGTGGTTAGTTAACCTACTTGTCTCATGGGGAGAGAGAGAAAAGAAGGCTGTGTTACATGGAATTTCTGCCTTCTGTAACCACAAGTGTATAAGCAAGGTACAAATTGAGACTGTCACAAACACCGCTGATTTCTCCCCAAACACCCCCCGAACCTTGCATGAATAAGTAGGAGGTAAAAGTATTAAAGGGCTTGGATGAGAAATACTTTTAGGCTAATAATTTAATAACACATGCTTTCTTATCAGCACTCCTGGGATTTTTATTTTTAGCAGACATTCAATTAAACATATTTATACATTAGTCAAAAACTCCACGTAGTCACTATAAAAACTTGGGGACAGATTTACTAAGCAGGGTGAATTAGTGTGTGGCTGCACCCAAAAAACATGTTAAAGTGATTCGCCAGTTTTGCCGGTGATCTATTAAACATGTGCAAAATAATGAACACAAACACAGTCAGTTTATTTTAATAATGACCAAAGCAGTCTACCAAGAGCTGCATAAATTAGTGTAGGATCCCAAACAGATACAGAAATCAGTATATTCTGGTAAAAATCCTCTATTGGCATTCCACATAAATAAATAATTAAATATTTTTTAAAAAATAGAGTTCTCTTTTTCTGTGCCCCATTTCTGAGCAATCTGTGCCTTTCACAAGCATATCAGAACACTTGTATACAAGTGTCTTTCTTGCTCTCAACATCTATACAAAATTAAGACATGCTTTTTGGCATTAAATAAAAGCACAGTTGGCAGTAAATTGATTAACGCAAACCTCCCTCATCACTCACTCATTTGCTGCACCTTTTAATCTTACTAGAATCACAGAGAGGCTGGAGCTTATCTTAGCAATTACTGGGCGAAGGAGGGGTACACCCTGAATAGTTCACCAGACCATCGCAGGGCCAACACAAGCAGCCATACATACTCACATTCACACCTAGGGCAAGTTGGAAAAGCTAATTAGCCTAATGTGCAAGTCTGTTGACTGTAGGAAAAGTGGAGTACCTGGAGGAAATTCACACATGCACAGAAAGAACAAGCCTGGGACTTCAACCCAGGACCTTCTAGCTGTGAGGCAGATGTGCTAACCACTATGCCACTGTACCGCCCACCGCAAAACCTTAGTAAATCATACTGCAGGATTCATTTCAGTAAGCTCCTCCTACAAATTTGTGCTCTGAAAAGGAACCTCCAATAAATTCACAATGCACAAAATATTATTGTCTGTGGTAACTTTTCACTGCATGTCTGTAGTTAATCCAGATTGTAGATTTATAATGCCAAAAGATGGTTTATGCATGCCGGAGTGTGTTAGTGATTCTGGCCCATAGAGTAATAACACACCAATACACATGCTTTTTTTTTAAGTGCGTGTTCTTAGACCCTGACCCATACATGATAAAATGTTATGGATGGAAACTATATACCCAGGTAGAAATTTTGGTGGAAATGGATGTCTGCTAAATATTAATTAATTAATTAATTGCCTGGTATCTTTTATTCTATTCTTAACTAATATAATAGAAAAATGAGAGAATGCAAAATTCACATAGTGCTTGAGGCTTGGTGTCCAGTGTTTTGTACTTATTGAGAACTAAAAATGTTTTCCCATTTATGACTTCCCTGCCTTTAATGTTGTAGCTTTGAAGTCGAGACCATTTCGTGGGAAAACATTTGAAATTACTCTTCTAATGTTAATTGGCCCTCCATTATTGAACCTAGAATGCCTTCTCTGTGTTTCCGTCAAAGGGTAGCATGCAGCCATGAAGGATGGATGAGATTTAAATCAAAGAAAATTATAGTTATTAGAGAGCTGCAGGCCAATTTGCTTTGCAGGTCATTTCTATACATTTAGTACATGTGTTGCTTTCACCACAGTAATGACCACCACCTTAATAATGCAAGCCATGGTCGAAATGAATAAAGAAGCCATAGGTTAGACAACTGAGAGCTCAACCTCTGCTCATTGTGCCTTACACACAATTATGCCTTTAATAGGGCATTGATCCTGTGCAATGTGGGTCAATTTGTTGGGATCAATAAAGTGTGTTCAAAGTTAGGATAGAGAGAGGGAGAGCGAGAGGCCTGCAGAGTACAAAGTCAGTGACAATTACTTAGATACTTCCAACATATGAACACGTACACTGTGTTTACAGTATATCAACTATACTGCTTTTCAGTCAGAGTTATGGAGAAAAGCGGAGAGGTACACCCTGAACAAGACGCCAGTCTACTGCAGGCCTAAGACAAAGTGTACAGTATATACACTACTTTAATCAGAGTACCTGTACCCTGAGGCATTTCTTAAATAATCAAATCAAAGAACCGTGTGGTAGCAGCGCAGTGCATAAACCCATGCAGTTACAGATCTGGAGCCTCAGTTAATATTTAAATTAAACATCAGAATGAGGAAATGTCAAATCTTTTCGGAAATGTGGACAAGTATCGCGTTTCCTCTTATTATCTTTGTAAAATTTCTGTGTGCAGTCATAAACAACATAATATTTAAACACTGCAGTAATGAGCTGCACTTCCATGTAGGCAATACAATTAAACCTGTGTTTATTGTTTTTATACAGAAAAAGGTTTTGGAAAAACAGTGTTTGGTGGCATCTGCCAATCAATGGTATCTTTAAGCTCTGATTGGTTATCGCTCGAATCGCATAGCGTGAAAGCTTAGCTGTTGACCTCCATGCCCACCCACTTTGCATCACAAATTTGGACTCTCGTCAGTCATTTTGCTGGCATTCATTGACTTGTATGGTCATTTGTCGTGCTTCCTGTGCAGACGCAGATAATTGGCATGGGCTACAACAGCAGGACACTATGATGGGTTCTAGTCGTGCCACCAAGACCAGGAGTCTGACACTAGAGTGGGCCCAGGATCATTAATCTGTACAGATAAAGATTTGAATAAGACTGTGACAGTTGAGTGGCTGATTGCCTCATGTTACAGGGTGCCCTCATGTCTGTCTTCCTTCTGGTTCTCTCTTTTTAGTTATGCTGTCATAATCGGTCATGACGGAGTCCCTGCTTGCACTCAGCACTAATAAGCTCTCTATATGAACATACCTAACAACCTCTCTCTCTCTCTCTCTCTCTCTCTCTCTCTCTCTCTCTTTGTGTGTGTTTTTGCTGAGGTACACATGCTGCTTCTGAGATACCAGTGATGCTAATCCTTCTGCTTTCTGAATCCTGTAATCCATCCTGATATGCTACTACTGGTTGATGTTCTCATCTTAGAAGCCCCTGAAGATCCATATGGACTTAAATATACACTCAGAAACTGTGAAGATGACTTTTCACTGCTAGTGATATAAACTATTTGAGTAAAATAATTTAGGACTGCAATTGCCATTACCGCCCTGCGATGGCCTGGTGAGCTGTCCAGGGTGTACCCCGCCCTCACCCAGAGTTGGCTGAGATGGGCGCAAGCCTCCCCGCAACCCTAATTAGGATTAAGCGTTTCTGAAAATGAATGAATCAATTGAAATTACCATTATAAGGCAACCAGTTATACTTCATAATAGATGTCAGTGAAGTTTCTGCTGCATGGTTCGCTTTTTTATGTGGTTTTAACCAAATGAGGATGGGTTTCCCTTTTTTCGAAGGTTTCTTTCTCGTGTCGCTTTTCTTTGTTAACGCCGTCGCGGGCTTGCTCCTTGGAGATGTGTAGAGTTTATAGAGAAATGTTTGAATTGAATTGAAGAGTGTTTTTCCAGTCTTGAATAAATTCTTTAACAATATTCATTTTATGGTTTGGGGGATGGGTTAGCTCTTCCTCTTCAGGCTCAGCGACAGTGTTTTTGTGTGGACTTTGTATGTTCTCCCCATGTTTGCATGAGTTTTCTCCAAGTACTCTAGTTACCTCCCACAGTCCAAAAACATGCACATTAGGATAACTGGCTCTTCCAAATTGACCAAAGGTATGAATGTGAGTGTGATTGGTTGTGTGTTTTATCCCTGAAATGGACTACGTTCATGGTGTACCTCGCCTTTGTCCAAATTTGGGTGAGATAGGCTCCAGCCTGCCCACAACCCTAGTAGGATGAAGCAGTTAAGCAAATGAATGAATGGTTTGGGGATTAGGTCTTTGATATTAGCTCGGTGGTTGTCAGGTTTTGTTTCATGTTCTAGTATAATATGAAAATTAGACTAATTGTAGTAGTTTAACATATTACAAATTTGCATAGTCTTCTACATAATATATGTAATAAAGAAAAATATTGAAGGAAATAAATTTAGGGACTAGACCTGGGCATACGGGTTAATGCAAACGGAGCAAAGCATACGGATTAATGAAACCCAATGTTCAGCAGTTGTCTGATGCAGGCCATACTGATGATGCATGTGTATATGTTTTTACTGGCATTGCAGAGTGGAGCAAGGGGAATAGAGAATCTGATTTCACAGAAAATGGAACTTGCTTCAAAGAAGACAGCTACTATCCCCCACTGACAGAGTTCAAGCTAAAGAAAACAGCAAGAGAGTTAGATGCACACACACACACACACACACACACACACACACACACACACACACACACAGTCATTACTCAAATACACCAACTCGCTTCTCTCTCTCTCTCTCTCTCTCTCTTTCTCTCTCTCTCTCTCTCTGTTTCAGCCTCTCAGAAAATAAATTGCATCCCTTTGTTTAATGATCCCCTTCATTTCTCCCAGCTTGCACACACATCATTCCATCTCTCCATCCTTGCGTCCCTGTCCCATATTGTCTGACCGTCAAGTGTTTCTGTCACTTATGCTCAGATTTTTTCCCTGACTAATCCTTCCTCCATGCTTATACCTGGGGGTTTTGATTTGACATGCTGCCAACGTATCTCTCTTTTCTTCTCTTTCTCTCTCTCTCTCTCTCTCTCTCTCTCTCTCTCTCTCTCCCTCCCTCTCTCTGAGGTGGGAAGACTTTGACATAAGCCAACTGGGTTCCAATAATCCAATACATACAAATCCATCTCTTCAAAATAAACTCACTCACAGACAGAAGCCTACCGTTATTCAGGCGAAATGGGCCATAGTTAGGGATCCACTCTTTCTTCCCTGGAGAGAAAGCTTCATTAGCCAGTCTCTTTCCAGTCAGTGTGCTAGCAAGAGTATGGGAAAGGGGGCTGTTGAATTATTTACAAAATCCTACTTAATTGGTATTAAGTTTTTAAATGGGGTCAAGTGCTGTGGAGCAATATCACATGGGCCTTTCTTTTCCTTTACTCTCAGGCATCCTAGCTGAGGCAGGATGCACCAGTGTTTCACAGGCTGCACTAGATACTTGGGATTATAAAATGGGGATTATAAAAAAGCAAGCAATAATATGATCCTGCATCAGTTTTTGGCTCATTGGTATATTATTTGGGCAAACAGCTAGGTGCTACTAAAGGTAGGACAAACAGATATGATATCTGATGTCTGAGATAAATTACAGCATATTTATCTGACAGTATCAGGAGTATCATGTTTTTATACTCCTAAGCAACACTATTGTTAAGTGTTGAAGCTCTGCAGTTGTGAACTGGTAGACCATGCCTGTAATGCAGATCCAGCATTTTCAGTAGATTGAAGTACTGCAGCAGTGTGTCGCCAAACTCATCCAATACCTCTAGTTTAAAAAGAAAACAGGCTATCCTGGCTTATGTAGAGGCCAATCACATGCATCTATATGTGTAACTTTTATTTAGCTGAGGGCAGATCATTGAGTAAGGGAAAGGAATTTACAGCAGGGGCTTCAACCCTAATAAAGTCCATCTACCCATCTAATCATTGGGGGAAGCCATGGCATAATGGTTAAAAAAGTTTGGGGAGATTTGGGACCAAAAAGTCACTGGATCGTTTCCCAAACCTCAAGCAAAAATGCATGGTGGCATGGGAGTTCCCCTTTCTTCATCTTCATGTCTACTCTGGGTTGGCACGGTGGTGTAGTGGTTAGCACTTCCACCTCACAGAAAGAAGATCTTTGGTTTGAGCCCTATGGCCGGTGAGGGCATTTCTTTATGGATTTGCATTATCTCCCATGTTTGCATGGGTTTCCGCTGGGTACTCAGTATCCTCTCACAGTCCAAGACATTAGGATTACTGGATATTCTGGATTGCCCCTAGATGTGTATTTGAGTGTGACTTTATGTGTGTTGGTGTTGGCCTTGTGATGGACTGATGAGCTGTTCAGGATGTACCCTGCTCTCAACTGGAGTTGACTGGGATGGGCTCCAACCTCCCAGCAATTCTTATAAAGGACAAAGTGAAAAGGATCTTAGTCTACTCTGTGAACTGATGACATGGCTTTCAAAAAAGAAATCTTTAAAGACATAGTTAAGAATTCATTAGTTGTGGTTAAGCATTAAAAGGTAGCTTATGTCCTCAGTCATGCCGTTTGCTCATCCATTTTTTTCACAGGACATATAGGCACATAGCAAAGCCCAAAACTCGAGTCATATGATATGATACTTTTATATCCGTTTCATATACACTGTTGCTCACCACAACTGCAGGCATGATTTCATTGATTATGAGCTTGTATTGCATTTCTTTAATAAAGTTAATTTATTTTGCAGAAGTACTGAGCCCATAGCAGTAAGACTCCTCTCCTGCTGAGCGGTAAAAGTTGGTATGATGAAAGTTAGTGTGTTTTTGTGCTTAAAGAGAAATGTCTATATGTAAGATCTTTACATGTTGACGGAATTTCCATTTCCCCATCTTTAAGATCTTTCACCATTTGAATCCCTATACCCCCTTACAAAATAACTGTCTCTAGTTCTGCTCAACCGGTATGCCTTTATATGGGGGTGGGGGGGTGGGGGGGTTGCTGAGAATGGAAGGTATCCTAATGCATGTAACACGCATTTTGAAAACCTTCTCCTGCCCCCAGACTCACACAGGTGGGCTAGCCCAGTCTCAACTCATCCACACTAGTGACTTGCTTTGTTCCTGGCTGGGACGCTCCATTTCATGGCATGAAGAAAAGCATTCTCCTCCGAGAGAGCTCTTCATATGCAGTGGAGGGGAGCCGGGCACTGCAAAGGAGAGCACGGAAATGGTTTCTCATCAATCACGTTACACAAAGTCTCAAGGGAAGAAAGAAGCAAAGAAGGCCTTCAGCTGTCTGCGTGGGCTGTAGCCTGGAGATCTGAACAGACAACCTGCTTCCTGCATGCAGACAGCATCAAGCTGGAGACAGCCATGGGCATAGGATGGACAGGTGAAGAGGTGAGGGGGCGCAACTGATGACTCTGCCACTTGGAATCAAGGAAAACCCGGATGAACTAAACCTGAGTGCCCTTAATCAGCTGTGTTTAGACCACCTGCTTTGAAGACATTCCCTTATGCCTGAAAAAATAGAGGGATTGAAAATACTGACTGGAAAAGGAGATTGCATTTTTTTCCCTTTTGCCCTCAATTGCAATACAATATAGCACTCATTCATCTTCAGGTACTGCCTTATCCTTTTTCAGAGTTGCAGTCGATCTTGGTCCTATCCCCAGAACACTGGGCATGTGGTGGCAATGCATCCTGATTGAAGACCCAGTCCATTTCCAGGCACCAACCACAGACATTTACACACTTAATCACACCTAGAGGGAATTTAGTGCAACCAGTATGCCTAATATTATGTTTAGGGGTAGAAAGAAACCAGAGAGCCCAGAGGAAACTCTGGGAGAACATGTTGAAACACCCAGTGTCCCAAGCTCAGGGGTAAACCAAAACCCTGTAGGATAAAGGCAGCGGTGCAACTCACTGCACCCTGGCAGAAATACTCCGAATGTCAGTCATGAGACTTATTTCCCAGTAAGACATTTTGAGGATGGACTTGAGTTTGGAAAAGTCATTAATGAGTTCTGAATGGTCTTGGGGCTAATTTGACATACTCTAGGTTCTAATGGTCTGGAGGAATGAGAATGTTGCGGTGAGCCCACTCAAGCCAGTGTTTATGTTTGCTGTGGGCAGCTTTAATGTCCAAGAGTTTTCTTTCCCACGTCTTAGTTTATCTATGCTGCATACAGTTTTGGGAGCAGAAAATATGGGCAGAGCTTTGGTGAAGCGTCTTGGCATTGTGAGGGGATTATCTTGCTGCCTTTCTTTAAGTGGCCCAGTGACAGGAGTGAAAGATGTGGGTATCTCCAGATGAAGTTACAGGTGAAGAATACAGGCTTGTGTCACAAAATGACTTCATATCAATAGCATATTCAGTGAATGAACAAAAAGAATCTCTTCTATAGGAGAAATCAGATGTCCATCCTTGCCTTGAACTGGAAAACACAAAATTGCTGTAGGGCTGTACTTGACAATAGCAGTAGTGCACATGCCGCCTATCCATAGTTAATGCATGCTTCTTGGCCCCTAACTCAGACTGTCCTCTTTTTGTCATAACTAGGATAGCATGGCATGACGAAGTGATGCAGGTGTCATAAGAGTGGGGTCCCCATGCTGTCAGTTCACGCTTCTCCCAGGAGATTAATGAGTTGTGAAGCGTGAGCCAAGGGGGACCCAAAACAACTAGGTTATTTAAGAAGCTAATGATGAGGAAGAGTATATGAATATTCTGCCCGCTAAAACTCTCCTGTCTAACCCAGCATTGAAGATTTACCCAGTGTTTACCCAGTGTTCCATTGCACCATTGTAGGGAGCTCTAACCTTGAATGATCCAGAACTTGCTTCAAACCAGCTGGATCTTTCAACAGAAACGTGTCCATATCACCTGCACTCAGTAAGGCACTTGGCCAACAACAACCAGTTTTAACATAAAATGGATTATAAAATACCTGGACATTGGGGAGCAATTAATGCACTTAATGCTCATAAAACCAATTGTCATGTACAAATTTTTAGCATATTTTCACATTGTGGTCTTTTGGCCACATTAAATGTGCACCTATTCCAGGTATGTGCCTATCACCCTGAGTCATGGTTTGGAAGTGCTTTGGATCCCTTGTAAATCCATTCACACTAAGATGTTGCTCTACTGGAAGACTCCCTTCCTTAATCACCCCCATGTGTATATATTAATGCACAAGGCTCTGTGAGAAACTAGGAATAGGAATCAATGCAATGTGGGGGTTTTTGTGCAAACAGGGTGACTGTTGTATGAAGTATTTCTCTTCTCTGGATAAGAAAGGCCTTAGCTGCTCTTAATCTGTGTTTCTAAGTTAAAATATGGTAACCAGGAGCTGCTTATGCGTCAGACATTTGCTTGGCTCGCAAAATTGGCTCCTTGTATTGCTATCATGTATGTCATATCTTTGCTGAGTAAAATCACTGAGTAATGTCAGGACACAGCTGAGAGTGACATGATTATGGGATGCTTGTTGACATAAAGATGACTGTGGTGTTCAAACAGCAACACTTGTATATGTTTATTTAGAGTAATAAAATATTAGAGCCTTGTCCTGGAGACTTTCCAGTGATACCTCAATATGCAAAGTCTGTGGACTTTATTGGCACTATATCACCAGCCATTGCTTCCAGCTTCAAGAGGCTCTCTCTCTTTTCTCTCTAACGATTGATCCTAGGTGCTAAGGGGTCAATCAAACTATGTTTGCTCTAATAAGTATCTTCATTAAGTCAGTTTGCTTTTCCCTTTCTGTCTTACTTCTTCTTGCTTGTACTGATACATGATGAGTAATTGCATCTCTCTTTGTCCATTCTATCCTTTTTAATATGTGCACAATTCATATGTAGTGTATATGCATAAGCATGTGTAAATCTGTACCTCATCTACAGCTTTTTGTGATTTAGCAGCAAAAGAGGGGAAAAAAAGAATTATTGTTAACGTGGATGTTCCACGGTTGAGTAGACGGTACAGCTTGGTCGTAATTCAGCTGCTGAGCATCTAGTTAGTCAATCACTTGATCTGTAATCACAAATGCTGCCAGATATTACATGAATGATGAGTGGTAATAAAAGCTCTTACTTTTCCCGCACTGAGATCTTAAGTGTTATTGGCAGGGGCCGCCTTGTCCCAAGGGAGTCTGGGCTATGAAACATAAGCCCTGATATAAACGTGTAGGGGTGTGGGCTGTATACATTGTACAGAAGGTAGGCTATGTGTAAGTTTATTCTATGTCCTCTTGAGTTTATCGTGGATCATTGTGTTTCCTTCTGAACTGATGAACTGATTCGATTTCAATGTCGTTTACACTACAACACTTTGAAGTTCAATGTCTACTTTAGAGTAGATCTATCTAAATGGTTATCCATCTGTATATCAGTTGAAGGACCTGATGCAAACAGTACAAGATTAAAATCATGACCTTTTTAAAAATACTCTAAGCGTATTGATTGTGTGTGTGTGTGTGTGTGTGTGTGTGTGTGTGTGTTTATTATATTTCAGCTTTGTTTTCACCTTGCTTCTGGCCAATGAACCAAGCATGACAGCTTTATTGATACAAGAGACGATAATAATTATTGCTTGAACTATTGATTATGCACCTATTGATGAAATCATATTTTACTGAGTATTGTGGATCTGATGCAAACCTTCATCCTGTTTAAATCTCTCTCTCCAAACAGCCGTGAATGATTGTCTGGCTGTAGAAAGAAGCATTGAACCTGGAGATAAAAAATCTTACTTCCTCACAGATAAAATACATCAGTCTTTATGTTCAAGCCGGTCTAGACAAAACATCACATTCACTGATATATTCTGTAGAAGACAAATAAAAACTACATGTATTTCACTGAGCTGCAACTTGTTCTTGATAGTACTTGTATAGGGGCCTGTTTGGTGGTTCCCTCTTGACTATTTTATATGATAAAGGGCCATGCTGATGCTGTTTCTGTCATGCTTGATGATGATTTGTTGTGTCAGTGGTAGATGAATGTACATTCCCCCCCAGTGGAGGATGATATGGTTCAAATGTCCCATGGTAAATATGAATAGAGATTAATATGACAGGGGGCATGCCACTACGAATAGATAGTGAATGAGAGAGGAGGTGAATGAAGATGTGTTGAAATAAAAATTCTTGACTGTAATTTTTGTCACTGAAAGACTTTTTACAATGCCGAGTAACATGTCCTTGTATGTACAATCTTCTGTGTCCCTGCCCTGATCTTTACTAGACCAACATAACAGCAGAATATACAGCAAAGAAAGAAAGAAAAGAAAGAAATTTATTACTATTGAAGGGAAGGAAAATAGCTCTTATGACTCAGGTTAAAATGTGCTGCACTAGACCATGTTTCCTTCTTGGCCAACAGTTCAAACGAAGATTGTTCATTCGTTTTTTTTCCCCTCTTAGCCAGGGTCTTAGCCACCAGGGTGCCGTTACAGAAGGATTGCAGAATGGTTTTCAGATTTAAGGACCGAATGCTCACAAATGTTCTTGGCCTTGCTGTGCAGTGACAGCGCGTCCCATTTCTGACTAGAACACCACGGCCATTTTTGGCAGGCGTGTACGAATTTCCTCTGCTTTTACTGTATAATCCCTGAGCTTTGATTTTACTTACAGTAATAATTGTTAATTGTTTTACGCCTACAAAATATGCAGTAATGTAATCTCAGTGTGTGGCCAGATGTGTATGTGCAGAACAGTAGAGTCGTTTTAGAGGCAGCAGAGTCGCTTCTGAATGTAATGCCAAGGAAAAATTCCTTTCACTTTGATGAATGGAATAAAGGAAGCTTGCTGCAGTGTTTTAAGGATATATTCGGTATGCTTAAGCAATGTAGCTTTATTTAATGTATAATAGAATTTGGATATTTTGTAATATGTATATCTATTCATGTGTATAATGCATAAATTCCAAATTGTTCTGTATTTTGTAGTAAAATCAACAGTCTGCAAAAGGTGCCATGAGCAAAGTTCTCACATAGGGAAAACATTAACATGTTAAAACGTTACTAGGCTGCTGTTCCTTAGTAATTGAATCAAAAGGAATAGAGTGGAGATTCCCTGTGACAAGGTGATGGATATGGAATAAGTAAGCAGTGAATTTACCGAAGCTGATGGCATTTGAAAAAGAGAACGTTTTCCACCCATCACTCCTTTTATCTCCCCTCATAAATCACTCCTGCTAGGCTGCATAAATAGGACTCGTCTTGTCATCCTCTCTCTGGCACCATGTAGTTCCACTTTAACCTTTACTTGTGACAGTGGCGCCCACATTAAACGCTGAGTGACCTGATATGACCTTGACCATTCATAATTAATAGCTGTTAAAAGACTAGGGGAATTAGGACAACAAAGTTTCTACTGTATATGAACATGGATGTCTTTATCATCACGACTGTATGGTCATTTGAGACAGTAGCTTAAGTGAAATATTGAAGATGGTGCAGATAAGCAGTTGTGAGATTGTGTAGAATCAATGTGCACTGCACATCTTCAACTCCAGGATTTTTTTCTCAGTTCAATTCCCCTTATATTTCATTTCACTCCCTAGTCAGTCTTATAGCTGTACTAACCTTTGACTTTGGCCCCCATTTGAAAGGCTTTGCTCTTTGCCCCAGGTCCATTAGACCTGACTAAAGTATACTTTAATAATTGCCATGGCTGCCATCAAATGAACATAAGAGGGGATGGGTTGGATGGGAAAAGAAGCATGTCCAGTAACCTTTTGACCCCTGGGTCAGGCCTTATAGCAGATGCATCCACTGAGGCGATCAATTTGACCTGCAGCACTATACAGTACGGGTCTGAACATCAGAGTTATTGATGGAGCCGTGGCAATTTTTTATAGCTCCCTCTCGACCTTCGACATTCAACAGAACAAAGTGGCTCCTATCAAGCACTACCAAACATAAGATCAGATGGTTGTATCAAGGTTGCATTTGAATGAACATCAAGATGGATGTTTATGTGTACATAAGCATAAGGCAAGATTTTTTTATATCTAATTTGCAAAAGAATCTAATAAATGCAAATTTTTATGAATTTAAACAAATCAACCTTCTCTGACAAGTTACAAACAATTGAGTTTAGAGCTAGGGGCAGTTGTGATATATATAGTAAAAAGCCAAGGATATCACTTTATCTTTTAATATTTTTTTATTAAAAAAGAAAGAACTCAGTTTACACAGGAACCGTATACAATACATCCTGTACTGTACGTATATCACTACTTTCCATGTACAGTATAGTGTTTGTAAAATATATTCCAGCAGCCTAAATATGAATAATGTGTATGTGAGTAATAATGCAGAGAACTCATAGCCTTTAGCAAGTTGTCTCAGTTTATTTGAAACATTGTCATCCACAAAGAATGATTGTGTAAGAAGTGCACATGATTTTATGGATGGTGTATGCATCTCATCTCTCTTTAGCAGTGACACAGCAGCTGATACATCAAAGCCTTCAGCCACTTCCATGAAACAGTTTTTCTCAGTGTATCAACGATGTACATAAGAAAACATGACTAAATGATTTTTTTTCCCCCTCACCTTGCTTGTTTCTCTTAAATCCCATTATATTTTTGTAGCATTTTCACACTACAAATTGATGTTCTACTTTCCAACATTGCAGCTGTTCGTTGTGAATTGCATTCATTCATATTCAATGTGAATATTTCAGCATTTCGGGCTGGAAAAAGGTGAAGGAAAGGTAGAGTATGCCTCTTGCCTGGCTGCCCCTCCCCTTAACAATACTTGCTTTTTCATAACAGAGACTTGGGCTGAAACTCAAGCACTGTGATTAAGATAAGCGGACCAGAGCTGGACAATTACCTGACGACTAACCTTTTCTGGAGCCACTTAAGGATGTAAGAACCCCTGAGAACCATTGTTTTCCATGAGTGGAACACGCCACTTGACAGCAGCAGCTTGGTGAGAGAAGCGAGCGGAAAGTATCATGTTTGAGATTACCTAATCCTCCGACAGCATCAGACATGAAGGACTTCAGTCCATCAGCAGGAAATAGAGACTGCTGGATTGAAGGAAGAATTAGCTTGAGTTTAGTTTTCATATACTTGTCCTGGGTTTGTTTTTTTGTGAACGCATGCAGGGTGTTTGCAGTGACTTTAAAGCAGTACATGTCTTTTACAGTATATGTACGTATACTGTAAATGTTTAATTAGCATACTGCTGTGCTAAAATTTATTTACAAAATATATTGCAAAGTAAAACCTTTAAAAAATAATAATAATTCATGAACACATATTCCAACTGGAAAAGCACTCAGAGAGCGCAGACCTCTGCCAAGGCCACAAAAAATCTTTAACATTTCTTGGATCCCTGTTATAATCTGCATCACTGCCGAACTGTCATTAATTGTTCCTTGTATCAATTCCCAGCTCTCCTGAAAATTTCATCAAAATCCGTGAAGAATCCGTTTTTGAGTAATGTTGCTAACAGCTAGACAAACAAATCAATGCTGGGGAAAACATAGCCTGCTTGGCAGAGGTAAGAAAAAAGATTATATTTAAAATATTTCTTGCCCCCTCGCAGTTAAATGTAATATTACTCTCAATAAAAGCTATTTTGGAGAATGACCACCAGGGGGTAGAGAAAAACAAAAAATAAAAATCTTAAAAATAAAAATAAAAATTCCAGACAATAATCTGGATCCTTGCCAAAATTGAATCAATTGTTCCTTGTATCATTTCTGACTCATCCTGGAAATTCTATCAAAATCCGTTCATAACTTTTTGAGTAATCTTGCTAACAGTCAGACAAACAAACAAACAAACAAACGCCAGTGAAAACATAACCTCCTTTGGCGGAGGTAATTATGCAAATATTAGTAAATATTATATGTTAGTCCCTTGAACAAGGCCCTTAACCCTCTACTGCTGAGTTATCTAAATAAGATAAACGTGTAAGTCACCCTGGATACGGGCCTCTGCCAAATACCGTAAATACTAATTATTTTATTGCTTACAGTAATATTTTGCTTATTTGTTGGAGGCATACAACTTTTTATACGTGAAATCTACCATCAGAACACAGAAGATCCAAGCTATTATTATTTACAGGCATAAATGTTTTGAGTTATTGAGGTTTCGATTAAATCCATTCCATTCGAATGACCAGTCACATTGGGTAATAACCACCATGGTATTTAAAACAAACATTCATTCATTCATTTGCCAAACAGCTTAATCCTACTAGGGTCACAGGGAGTCTGGAGCCTAATTCAGCGTACTCTGGACAAAGGGGTATACCCTGAACAGGGCTATCACAGGGCCAATATGCACATACAGTGCTCACCCCTAGGGGCAATCAAAAATATCCAGTATCTACTGTGCATGTCTTTGGACTGTGGGAGGAAACCAGAGTACCCAGAGGAAACTCCACAGAGAAACTCCACAGGACCCAGGACCTTCTTGCCGTGCCACCCAATTAAAAAAACTTTTTTTTTAAACTTTTAAAGTATAAAGTTAAACTTAAATAATAATAATAATAATAACAATACATTTTTAAAAGCTTTTGAAACCAAAAAGTTTTGGTTTATGAGAATAAATTCATTCATTCATTTTCTGAACCGCTTAATCCTAATTAGGGTCGCAGGGAGGCTGGCGCCCATCTCAGTCGACTCTGGGCGAGGGCAGAGTACACCCTGGACAGCTTGCCAGGCCATCGCAGGGCAGAAACACGCTGACGGCTATGCAGCTACTCTTGACGAAAATAAGTAATGGTTCTTTTACATGCCTTTCACCATAGACAGTGAGAAACATGAACGGCCTTTGATAACCCAGTTAGCTGCACTGGGGGGACAGCAGTAAGAACCCGTTGATAGTGGGGCTTGAACCTCCGACCTTGGGATCCGTAATCCAGCACCCTACAACTGCCCTGCATGAGAATAAATGTCTGGTAAAAATTCTTTGGCACACATTTAGCCTTAACTTTTAATGCTGTGTTCATCTCTTATGCAGATTTTAATTTTCTGTCATTATTTTCAACAAATAATGTAAGATTTGTAGTGTTACCTGGAGCTGTGTTTGTGTTTGTGTGTGTGTGTGTGTGTGTGTGTGTGTGTGTGTGTGTGTGTGTGTGTGTGTGTGTGTGTGTGT
>JAOUQZ010000027.1:12987474-12999091 GCA_028564935.1 Neosilurus hyrtlii
GATAGATAGATAGATGAATAGATAGATAGATAGATAGATAGATAGATAGATAGATAGATAGATAGATAGATAGATAGGCAGAAGTCCTTCATTAGCTGCTGTGAACAAAGTGCTTCTCTTCATAAGTACAATAAGTGTGAGTAAAAGAATGGGATTGAGAGAGAGAGAGAGGGAGAGAGAGAGAGAGTTTTAGATTTTCTTTTATTTCAAAGACAATAAAACATTGATTGTTGCAGTTTGTTGACCCGTGAAATGTAAGGGTTAGATTCCCTTTAGAAGTGAGCATATAATTATGCAAATAGAGACCGGGGAGATTTGCTGAAGTACTCAGGAGCACAAGGAGCGCAAAAGACACATTCCAACTTCATCAAGAGCTCGGCAACTTTCGGGAAAATGATCTACAAGTTCCTGGAGTAGAGGAGCATGACAGCAGTGAAAGGTTCAGAAGGAATTTGTGCGGATGTTTCAGTGCGCAATGACGCACACGTGAAAGCCAGACTCCAAACCGAATCCGCGGTGTTCCTCTTTATTATAACTGTGTCTTCACTACGGACATAACCGAGGCGTGTTGAGGATCACTTAGAAACAGAAATGTCTTCCTTGCACAGACATGGACCCAGTGCAGCTCTACGCCTGACGAATGCATGCATTTCCTTCCTAGAAAATGAAAGGGGCTGTTTGTGTTGTTTGAAGGCTAACAGAAATGAATTCGGGTCATCCAACTACTTTGGACTTTGCTGTGGTATTTCAGTCTTTGAGAAGTGTACAGCCCAGCACGATTTCAAAAAGTTCATGCTGCAATCCATTCTCATCCAAATGTCCGATCTAAAAAGTTTAATTCCTTTTGATTTGAAGGGTGAAAGGTTATAGACTAGTAGTTTGGACACATTTACACGACTTTATGGTGACTAAAAGTGGGTACAAATCACAGCCCCTTTAACTTCGATTCATCAGCGTGGAGTCTAAAACAGAGGACACCCATCAGCTTGAAATGAACTGATAAACAATTATAAATATGAACAAGCCAGGGCAGGTATTTGAAAAATAAAAAAAGGAATCTGAGAGCACTTCAGCGTTTCAGAGATATCCAGTGATTTTTGTTGGATCCTATAAGCTACTGAGTCTTTAGGCGCAAAAGCGGCCTATATGTTATTGGAGGAAACTTGTTGATTTGAGGCTTCATCTGATACGCGGCAGCCTTTTGACTGACACTTATTTTGCTTAACATTGGCCTCATTGTGGAGACGCGGCTCCTCTTTCGCGATCGAGTTGCGCAGCTGCCGTTAACGCGAGATGAGCAGCTCGGCTAGCCGGTCACATTCAGGTTCTTTGGGAACTCGGCGAGCCACCGGAGCTTCGAGCTTTTATCGAGCTCTGCAGATCTTTATCCCCCTTCCCCCGAAGAGCTGAACTCTAACCCGGATACTACTGGGGCTGAAAGTAAAGCCTTCGTGATAAGCTGCACCGCGGCGGCTTTAGGGTTGGAGTCTATACGGTTGGACTGTGGGTTATGTCCCAAACCACCTCCAGCTATTTCAATTAACATAATTACCAACCCGACAACTATTTAACAGGCCATGTGCTGTCCAGGACATGGTGCTGTACTGTGATCTTCCCACACACTGTTCAGGGAAGTTTCAACTTGTCAAGACGGAAAACTTTCCCTTGTTCAGATTCTGTAGGTTTTCGAAAGAAGGACAGAAGAAAAATGATCTGCAGATCGAGAACCAAACCATTTAACTCGAGAACAAATGCAGGCGCATATAGCACTGGATTGTTAAAAGCATTTATTCTGCAGAGGCAATTTGTTGCAGGCAGATAACAATGAAAAGAAAATAAGTTGGTAAAAATGTGACGCGACATCATAGACAAAACAAGAAAAATAGACAGAAATTAATTTAATAAATTACACTTGCGTCAAAGTTAGATATGAGTTTTAAACTAATTGCATTCTTTTTTTAAGAGAGAGATTTTTTAAAAAGGCAAGTCAAATAAAAACATTTTACAAGATGAATAAAAGTCAATCTATTTTGTAATAAATCAGTGCATCCTTTCAAATCAAAAGGTAGAAATCATGGATTATAAATAAATGAGATTCATGACTTGCACATAAAACATTACTTTGAATTTGGTGCGAGGTTTAACTTCTTGCCTGTATTCAACGGATGGCTTCGTTGAATGTATTAGAAAAGTAAAAGAGGAAAGAAAATAATGTCTTGTTTATTTTGAGGCAGCAATATTTAAATTCCTAAGCTTAGATTTTTCTGTTTAGCTGCAATACACAACCACTTGCAATTTAATAGTAGATTAAACATGTTGTATACAAAACCCTAAAAGCAGTTTAACTTTATAAGACATTTTACTGCATTTCTCAGCATCATTCATTTACTTTGGGTAAAAATTGGTGATTTGGTCAAATTTATTAAAATATGCAAATTGTGCTTACAAATATTCAAATAGCTCATCTTCAAAGATAAAAATGTGGCAACTTTTTGAGATAAAGCCGGTGAAGTGCTGTCATGTCTGAGCGACAGCTTAAGCCTCGCCTAATACCACATTGTTCTGTTTGTCTTTTGTAAATGCTAAAAAACTGACATTATGTGCTTTAGCAAAAGCAGCGGATGTCAGCGTGATGCTAAACAGTGAGACTTACCAGGCAAACCATTTAAAACAACTGCTTTTATCATTTAGAAAATTATAAACCTTCCTTTTTGCTAGCACTTAGGGAAAGGTCAGATATTCCAAAAAATTTAAAAAATGTCTTAAAAGAATATATGGCTTAAAATATCAATTGATACAAGGATTTAAGTTATTTTAGATGAAATCTATCTATTTTTTCATTTAATTATGTTGAACGTAAAGAATATGTGAATATTACACAGTTACACAGATCTTTACCAGGTATTCCAGATTCGTTTCTTTCAAAGGAAGCCAGTAAAGAAAAAAGCGTCTAATTCCTTCAGAAGAAGATATCAGTACAGCACAAGATTGTTTGGTGCTGTAGTGCTAAGGCCCAAGGGGAAATCTAAAGGATGAACATTTCTTTTGCATGCCACCACCCTCATCACTGTCAAACTGAAAATAAAAAAAACCCCAAAAAAACAAAAAACCCTGAAGTTCAGAGTTAAAGTAGATTAAACGGTGCAGTGGAGTAAACCTGCGTGTAATTAGGTAAAATTAGAGTAATGTCAAGACACTTTGGTACTGTGCAGTGTCATCTAACAACCCTAATATGGTCACCAAACCCACACAGTAGCCCAGGGGGAGGCACAATAAGTATCTATTGCTTTGATAGTTGTGTAAAGTAGAATGCTATTCTGATGGGTATACGCTGACCTCGAGCTGTAAGGCATCAGAGAATATAGAAGGAGGGCTGACTGCAGGACTACCCTTAAAAAGCATTAAAAGCAAAATTATTCAACAGAGAACGTCTTGACCAGGAGGGTCTAATGCTATTTCAGGGTTTTCTATAAATCCTCATGTTTGGTGTGTTTTGGTGTAGTCACTGTGGTAGAGCCATCTTCATCTTCCTCCTTTCGCTCCTCCTTCTGGTCCTGCCTCTGCTCTTCTTTTTGCTCCTCCTTCTGTTTCTCCCCCTGCCCTTCCTTTTGCTCCCCCTTCTGCTTCTCCCCCTGCCCTTCTTTTTGCTCCTTCTTCTGCTCCTCCATTTTGCCCTCGTCCCCATCCTCCTCCATTTGTGCCTGGAGATGTTTGCTGAAGAATCGGAAGATGGACTCAAAGCTTTTCCATGAGGTCAGCTCGTGCCTCTCAGTGCCTGGAAACATGTACATACATATTATAGTGAGCAATGCATATGTATGATTTGTGCATTAATATTACTAGCACTGCACAGGAACCCTGGCCCACCTGTTATAAAGTCACCTAAGGCTAATGACCTGTCTTAAAAAAAACAAACAAACAAACAAACAAACAAAAAAAACATATACAGGACCCGTCAAAAGTTTGGACACATCTATTCATCGATCCATTTGACTGCAATTTTCCCATTTGGCTATTGCTTCAACTTTTAATCATTACTGAAGGGTGTTAGAGAAATTATTATTTTTGTAAAGGTACAACAGGATGAATCAAAATCTTCATTCCACTGATTTTCACCAGATACTCTAATATCACTCAAACAAATGTGTCACATGGTTTATTGAAATCTGTAGATGTGCAGCCTTGTACACTTCATGACATGCTAGTGCATTTGCTGAGCAGAAAGCTCACATTTTGGATCCACTGCCTCCTATAATCCTCTGCCGCTAGCTGAAACTCATAGTATTTTTTTAATGAAAACTGTCTTGGATTCAACTCCACTGCAATAAAAATTTCTTTAACACATCGTCTCAATTAAAAAAAAAAAAAAAAAGAGCCTTGATGCCAGATGACTTTGCCAGATGCTAAGCAACCATTTGAATAAATTTCTATCCTGGGTATTGCATTTTGTTCTAAATTTCTTCAAATGATATTTACAGTTAAGCATCATGTCTTTGGTGTATTTAATTTTGTGAAAGATTACTACACATTCGAGTGAGTTCAGACAGGATTGCATCTGATTTTAAAAAGTTACAAATGCCAGCCCCACCATTATCCTTACCATTACCCTTGGTAACCTTTCCTTTTTTAATGAAAAAAGATTTGGTAGGCTACTGAATAATAAAACCATGCCGTTTTAAAATACTGTATGTTTTCAAACCTCATCCCAGTATTACACAAAGGCACCATGTGACATTACTAATCGAATATCTAATTCAGTTTCTCAATGACTTATAAAGTTGAGTTGGTATTAGTACTAAAATGTAACAAACACAGCTGGGGTACATTGCAGAGAGCTTTGCGAGCTTGTGGTCTTCAAGCTATTTAACAGGATATTGAATCCATTCGTTTTGGAAAATGTGAGACATTCATATTACACATTACACTGTGAGTTACACAGGACTGTACACTGCAGATAAACAGCTTTTATAAGTAATGAACTGAAATAAATGATCTATCTAGCAGCAATGCACATTACTACAGCATTGAGAAAAAGTTTGAAGTGAGATTTTGTTCAGTGAACAGCATGACAACTTATGCCTCTTTAAAGGCATGTCAATCAGTCAATTACACTCTGCTACAGAACACTCATATCTGCACTGCACATCATTATACCTGATTTCATGTTGGTTTTAGAGATTTATCAGATTTTGGCTCCAACTACTGGAAGTACTACACAAGAGCCTGCGCTGTATCGTGTTCTATATATCCCCTTTCTGGCTTTTCCACTTATTAAGATGTATGCACAGTGGTGAACAATGGAAGCACTGACCACCAGCGTTGGAGGATTGAGTGTTCTCTCCTGTGACTAAGGCACAGCTATCAACTCATCCACAGAAAGGCTCAGTTTCTGCCTTTCGCGGCAGGTTAAAGAATTCCCATGTTCAGGTCACTGGGCTCTGGAGGAGTGACATGTATACCCCAAGTCCTTAAGGTACCTCCTTATGAAAGACCTTAAAGAGTTGATTTTCTATCTGAATCTGAGCAATCAGTCAGTCAGGATGTTTGCTGTAATTTCAGTATTGTGATGTATTTGAATAATTCTTAACCCCATCATATTATTGACTATTCTTTTTCCAATCCACTTAATTTTCCAACAGCAGCATTCTCTGTGTGTTAGAGTGAGGGCAGGTTTGCTATATCTTTCATGTCCAGTTGTTATTCTTTCCTGTGCATTACAACAGCATTACCTGCCTGCAGGGATACAATTAAAAAGCACCTCTAAGGCCCATGCCAAAAGAGTTCTCAAATGGCCACGATACTGACCTCCATGTTTATTAGATTGACCTTTGTCTGGCCAGTATTGATGAAAATAGCTGTGGCGAGAAGAGAAAGGTGTGTGTGTGTGTGTGTATTAGTTTTTTTCCCCTAGCTTGGCAAGTGATCAGTGCCTCAGGTCAAGTTTACGAAACTGGCAATCAGGGAGTCAATAACTCCTGCCCAAACAATCTCTTTACCTGTGTAGGTCCTGGCACAACACACCACTGGAGAAGACGACATCGCCTTCACTGCTCCTACTAATAATTTATACCCAATTTAAAGCACACAGCCTCCAATTGTTCTTCCTTCCCCTCCAACCAGCCCTTACGTCTCTTTCTCTCACCTTCTCTCCCCATTCAGGAGTTATCAATGGCGAGGGCTTGCTTTCTGTTACCTTGAACCAGCGATGAACTCGTGAGCAGTGAAAGCCTCTCACACTAATCCTGGCTATGGGGTCAGTAGTAGTGTGTCTCCAAGCAGATATGCAAATGATCCAGGTCCCTTCAGCAACCCTGTGGGTGCTCCGCCCTCTCCGGTGACATCACCTCGTACACAGCGGCTTAAGAGCTTGCTTCACTAATAGGTTTTTATTACACCAACGTGCTATCTCTAAATTGCCAAGTTGGGTCAAATGAAAGTAGTGTATGTGTGGATTACACTTGCTCACTTAGGCACTGAAAAGGCAATGACAACTTGACAACCAGGTGCAGTCAAGAGACAAATTAAATTAATACTGTACTATTAAAAGACGCAGCCACGGATTATCATGTTTCGATGGAAAGACTGGCATCTGTCTCGAAGAAAGAAAGAAAGACGACGGTCCCTCTCTGTAATTGTCCAGGAAATCTGTTTTTCAGGAGAATTGCTTTTTCCATAAGCTGTCAGCTCTTGGAGGATATAAATGATAAATTCCATGTTCATAAGTATAAATCAGTTTTTTTTTTAATTATTAAGAAGCAACTGTGAAATTATAAACCATCTCCTCTATCAGTAACTCAAGAAAATTATATTAAAATATTTTATTTGATTAGATTTATTCTCTGTTTATTTAATAAAGTATACTGCCCTTACACAGGAGATGACTGTTGGGAAATTTAAGGACATGCATGTTACATTTAACTAAACCTTTTATTATTTTTTTAATTTAATGAAAGCTTGTTCACTAATGACTGAACAGAATTGCATCCATGGCTCTGAAGAAAATTAGTATTTTCCTTCAAATTTTGCTTAATTTCAATGTAATTCTGTTAAAAATAGGGCAAATGTGTAAATAAAAAACAGATCTCACATAGATAACAGAAGTGGTGTGTGGTTGTTTATATAGGTATAATTACACTTTCCCACAAAACAATCCCATAAGCAAGAGACAATCTTGACTGAAGGAAAATTATCAACTGATGAATCCAACTCCAAGCCTGACAGAAAATATAAAAATGTGCTGACTGTAATTATCTCCATCTGTAGCATGCCATTCAAACTGGTCTCTTAACAGATTAAACAAGACTTTCATTTATTTTTCTAAAACTGTTGGCCCTAATTAGGAGGCATTTTGAAATGTCATAATGACAGAAATTGCAAAACAATGGTACCTTTGATTCCAATAAAAGTTAACATAAGAGTAATAAACAAACAAACAAACAAACAAACAAATAAATAAAGACAAATGAACAAAGACTGCATCGTGTCCTGAGTGCTTCATTATACCTTCATCCCCTAAAACTAAAGAAATCTCAAAACATTTATGCTTATTTGTCCTCAACACTTTTAGATGAGCTATGAAAGGCAAAGCGTGTCGGGACATTACTCCATAAGGAGTGCTGCTGCACTTGGCGGCTCCAGTAACACGGTCCATAAGAGGACATGAGGACAAAGACACCACCACATAGCTGCTGTCAACGTTCCGTGATGCTTGGCATTTGATGTTTTCTCCACTGCATGCCTTGGCCATGGAAAAGGGGATATGAGTGCATTTGTCCTGAGGACTAATGAGGTGACAACAGGTGCTTGTGTTACCACACACTGGACTAACAGGCATCTTGGTAATGAAGAACATTACGTTATGAGTCATAAGACAACTAATAAAATATATATTTATTCCATTAAACGCAACAACAAAATAATGCCTTGTATGCTGCTTCTCACTTCACTGCCAATGCCAAGAGCACTTATTACAATTATTACTGTAGTGACAAAAGCCTGCCATGTTTCTATTCTGTGTAATTAAATTAATGTATGAAAAAAATCTACACACAATAGCAGATACAAAGCAGGAATTCCATAAGCACAAGCACCGACAACACAAATACAACACTTGTCCATGAGAGGAAATATGTGTGGTGATGTCCCCCCACTGCCTCTTTTCATTACTTTAATTATTATTGTTCTTGGAGAAAACAGAACTCATTACTCAATCATAACTTAGAAAGACGAATGAGTTTAAAGCATTTTATAGACAGATCGTGTTCAAGGTGGCACTTCAACCTGTGACATTTCTAAAAGAAAAAACAACGGAGTACAGTTCAACAGTGTTATATAGTGTCTGTGAAGTTCCAGTAGTGTGTAGATTTGATGATCAACCACGATGTTCCCTGTTGTGTATGTGTCCCTAAAGGTGATAGGATTTGTGTTTTTGGCTGACTGTTAACTTCAGTTTTAATGTTCTTTTTAATTGTACATAAATGCCTTGACTTTGCGACAAAATTGGACACAAGATTATCAGAACACAAAAGACAGTGCAGCTTCTCCAGTCTGATCATTTGAGATACTGACATATTCTAATCACATCCAAAAATCACACTTGTTGCCTGATTCTCTGTTTCGCAATTATTCATTCAGCCAAAAGCAGGTCTGATGTATAGAGGGAACTGATGCTTAATGTCCAACTGACAATTTTATTGGATTCCTTACAGTATAACCAAGTAATGCCTTTACTTTAATGAAATAGCCTTTAAGCACACACACACACACACACACACACACACACACACACACACACACACACACACACACATAAGGTCGTTATGACACATTAAACAAGACTGGGCTTTGTGCTGATCATGTGCTATACCTCCTTTAGACTAATGATAATAATCCTGACTGAAGATAAAGTATTAGCTGACTATGGGTTAAATCAACAGTAACTGTATTCTTGGAAGTATGACTACAATCCAGGCAAAAAAATAATAATAATAAAAAATAAAATAAAAATGTGCTGACTGTAATTAGCCTCCATCTGTAGCATGCCATTCAAACCTGTCTCTTAATTGATGAAACACGACTGGCATATTTCATTTAATTTTCAAAACTGTTGGCTCTCATTAGGGGGCATTTTGATATGCCATAATTACACTGCTGTTGCAAAATAATGACACATTTAACTCTAATAATTACAGAAACAACCAAATGTGAAAGAATGATATGCATCTATTAACAAAATCATAATTTTTTAAACATTACATGCAAAGTCGGGAAATTTATACCAGCACAAATGTACTTACATTAACCAGTGTAAAAATAAACACTGGGCAACAGCATTATAACTATAATGAATCACATTAAAGTCTACAACACATTTAGATGTGCTATGAAAGGCAACGCCTGTCAGGACATTACTCCATAAGGAGCGGCGCTGAACCGGGGAGCTCCAGTAACACGGTCCATAAGGGAACACAAGGACAGAGACACCACCACATAGCTGCTGTCAGTGACCCTGTTAGTGTTCAAGTTGAATTTCTTACAGCAGCGTTCCGTGATGCTTGCCATTTGATGTTTTCTCCACCGCATGCCTTGGACATGGAAAAGGGGATCTGAATGCGTTTGTCCTGAGGACTAATAAGGTGAGAGCAGGTGCTTGGTGTTCTGGTGTTACCAGACACAGGATTAACACGCAGTTTGGTAATGAAGAATGTAAAGCTAAAGATTATAAAATGATTAATCAAATATATTTATTCCATTAACACCATCTAACACCCCGTCCCCCAAAACGCAAACAAAGTTCTCCCCCATGCTGCTTCTCACTTCACTGCCAATGCCAAGAGCACTTATTACAATTATTACTGTAGTGACAAAAGCCTGCCATGTTTCTATTCTGTGTAATTAAATTAATGTATGAAAAAACCTACACACAATCGCAGATACAAAGCAGGAATTCCATAAGCACAAGCACCAACAACACAAATACAACACTTGTCCATGAGAGGAAATATGTGTGGTGATGTCTCCCTACTGCCTCTTTTCATTACTTTAATTATTATTGTTCTTGGAGAAAACAGAACTCATTACTCAATCACAAATTGGAAAGATGAATGAGTTTAAAGCATTTTAAAGAGAGAGTGTCAACATTAGCACTTTACACAGTGGACCTTCTAACAGTAAAATGTGGAGTACAGTCCTGCAATATGTGCATTAGGATCTAGTGTGAGTGTCCACAAAGGTCTAACAAAGGGCACCTGAAGTTCTAGCAGTGTGTGACCAGAAGGATACAGCTAGTGACCTTGATATTTCATCTGCTCTGATATCTGGGGTTCCTGCAGTGGTTGTCCCTGAAGTTCCAGCAGTGTGTTGTGTATCCTTGATTTTGATATTGATATACTTTAATTAATCCTGCAAGGAAAAGTTTGGCTTTATTTTTAAGTTGAATTATTAACCCATCCAAAGTGAACACACACGCATGCGGAGCAGTTGGCTACCCGCATTGTGGTGCCCGGAGAGCAGTTGGGTTTAGGTGCCTTGCTCAAGGACACTTCAGCCATGAAGGTGGTGGAAGGGAAGGTGCAGGTGCACTCTCCGTCCACCACACATTTTTATGTCCCAAAACTGCTTCCCTCACCATTAGGCCATGGCTGCACACAAAGAATAAAACAATGTGACTTAGAAGTTTCACCTGTGAGTGTCTAAAGTTCCAGCGGTGTGTGTTTCAGATGCTCGCTTTCTACCAAAGTGAACCAGTTGTTAGTTCTGGGCTACAGCACTTTCACTCTGTAGACAATCTTAATCAGTAAGCATGCTGCATGCACTGTTACTATGATAACATGAAGTGCTAATGTCCAGTCAGCCATTTTTTCCCTATCCAATTCAACTGATTATTAAAGGGACATTTATGGTCTGTGTACATTTAGTCATTCTATTTTCATGTCAATAACAGAAATTAATTGGCCATTTTAGCTTTCTTTACTAGAAATTGCAGTAAACAAAATAAAAGACTGCTTTTTTAAAATTGTTTATGGCTGGATAAAATTCATGATTCTCCAAACAATGTAGTGCTGAGGTTCAAATAGTGTGTCCCCCCGAGGTTCCAAGTGTGTTCTCTCTTGAGGCTCCAATAGTGCATGTCCCTGAGATTTGAGCAATGTGGTCCCTAAGGGTTCAACAGTGTGATCTTGAGTTACACAGACCTTGTGTGTCCCTGGGAGCCCAACAGTGTGTATCCATAAGATTACAACGGCACGTCTGTGAGGTTCCAACAGTGTGTGTCCCTGAAGTTCCAGCAATGCATCCCTGAGGTTAAGGAAGTGTATCCCTGAGGTATCCCTTGAGTGCCAACTGCAGTTTGTTTATTTGTAAACTGATGTAAGTATAGAGCTGGAATAGGTAATTTATAATATTGTATATAGTTTGAGCAGGAAGTGACAGACTTCAGGATTTGGGGTTTTCAAAAGCTGTAAGCCACAGTTATTAAAATTATAACAAATAAAGGCTTGAAATATTTCACTGTGCATGTAATGCATCTATATAATATATTAGTTTCCTTATAAGCTGAATTACTTAAATAAATCAACTTTTGCATGATATTCTGATTGTTTGAGTTTTACCTATATAT
>JAOUQZ010000027.1:12999923-13010673 GCA_028564935.1 Neosilurus hyrtlii
CACACACACACACACACACACACACACACACACACACACACACACACACACACACACACACACACACACAGCAACCCGGCATCAATTAAAAAGCCCAGCTGCTTGTCTAGCACTAGAAGCTCTTTATAATATAACTGTTGCTCCCCAAAGCTATCAGGTAGACAGCAAAAGATGAATAAAAAATATTACATGGTAACAAATGCATTAAGGCTTAGCATCAGTCTTTTGTACAATGCGGTTCAGAAATAGGCCTGAGAGTGAGCTAATTCACACAAGCTTAGCCCTGTATAATAGAATGTGTCAAGAACAAGCAATGACATGTAGCAGATCAACTGAAAAACAAATTGCACGTGCATAGATTAAATGTGTCAGATTTTCTTTGTGGATGTTGTCACTGCATACAAAAGCACAAAAGCCACCACAAACTTAAAAAAAATACATAAAAATTAAATCATTTTTGATGGTACTGTAAGTGTTTACTCACCAATCAATCATATTTATCACTTGTTTATATTGTGCTTATCATACATTGTGTTTATAGAACTGTTACCGCACAGGTCATATATACTACTCTTTGAATGTCATGGCAACAATTCTCTGGGCATACAGCATTAGATAATGAGCAGTATTGCGTACATTGAAGGTTATAGAAGGAAACAGGCACTGTCTGGCTTCTTCAGATAAGCCTACAGATAAACAGATGCACAAGCACAAAAACTCATGGAATACACACCACATAGACTTCCTTCTCTTGCGGTTTTGGCTCGCAGCCCTTTTAGCATGCAAGTGACCTCTAACACACAACGTGTTAACTCTGCACAGATGTCAGATAAGGTTAGAGACTAAATCTCGGCATGTCTATCGAGAAACACTTTAATAACCTCCAGTGGGAGAGACGTCCTAAAGTACAACACTTCATTAATACAGTACAGTTCATGTTAAACACCTCCACAACAGCAAGCGAACAAACACATGGCACTTCAAAAGAACTGCCCTGAATCGAGGGTTTTATTTTATTTATTTTATTTTTTGGGGGGACAAATTCTTTATAACTTGGCTACTCTAGTACTTCATGTGCCTCATAAAATCAGAGACCTTGGTAAAGGAGACAGAATGCTGAATGAGTATTGGAGTGCACAGAGAAAAGACAAATAGCTGGTCAATACATAAATAAGGGCAGGAGGCTGAATGTATTTACATTAGGAGCAACAGAAAAGAAGAGCAGAAGTGAGCTCTTCAGACTGAATCATGGCACATGTGTCATCCATACTGATGGTGTATAAACTGCAGCGAAAAGAATAAACCTTGTGCTGAGACAAAAGTGGTGCAAGGATAAAACAATTCACAGGCTCTATGCATGGTTGAGATATCACAGAGACGTGGGTGGCGGTGTATCAGATAATAATTTCAATACAATTTTATTGGTATACCACTTTAACAACAGATACTGTCGGGGAAAAACTTGTATATGGATTTATATTTATATCCCAAACAAGTATGCCAATTCTGACAGTATCAAGGAAAACAACTCACTGTGAAGAACTGAGGAAGAACATCACAAGATTCAGACTCAAAAGGGAACCTATCCTCTTCTGGGTGACAGTGGGCTTATTAATCAATACCCTTCTACACTTTAAAGTCAAGACAGGAATAAAGTGTGTTGATCTTCACTGTGAGTAGCATAGTCTTTATGATTATAGCAGAAGTTCTTATCTATAAATGTACAGTGTGTAGATGGTATTACACACTATACACTGTTTTTAAGGAACACAATCACACCAACCATAAACATTATTGGATACTACACATAGAAGCAGAACTATCTATAGAGTAGATAACGGAGTCAAAATTATGGACATTCACAGGCTGTTACAGTTACTTCAGCAAGTGTCAATGTCATGCCTTAAAAATGAAGAAAAAATTGTTTTAGTTTACTTTTATTTTGTTTCCATTTCAAGTATATTGTAAACCACCTTTATGGAGAGTGGTTGGCTTACATTTCCATGTAGTATGTACTTGAACTCTAAGTAGGTTCAAAAGATTCTGTTAGCTGCACAAAGCTATAGTTAGCTCAGCTCAAAGCACAGAACTCACCTGACCCACCCCTGTAATAGTTGTGAATATATATATATATATATATATATATATATATATATATATATGAAAATATAAACATAAATATAAATATGTAAATATAAACTAATCTAAACGAAAAAAACTTGTTTTCGTTTGCTTTTCTTTGTTTCCATGTAATATACACCTAAACTCTTAAAGAGAATATATACTTAATATATACTTACCATGTTCACCTGCATCCATCATGATTCAAAAAAAAAAAATTATAATAAATGATAAAAAGTACATTTTTTTGTGCCTTTCCCCCCTTTTTTGCTAATTCTCCTGTGTATTATATACTAAAACAATATTCCTCAGCATCGGTGGATTGTCCTGAATTAGATAGACCCAATTTAGCTATTCAGCAAAATCCACAAAAAATTCAGCGCATAATTGTTAATCATACAATAAACTGGATCATACACTGTCTAGAACTTGTAACACTGTTATTTCAAGTGTATAACCACAACCCACGAAACTGGGATTGACAGAAAGACCAGCTTTATACCAGATTGTTAATGGAAATGTATTTAGAAATTATTTATACTGAATGGTATAAATATATAAAATTAAAAATCTACATAGTACTTCCTGGTACATTCTTGTTTTCTAAAAAACACCAAAACACCTTAAAAATATATCAGAAAATGTTGGGTCTTTGGCAGCAGATGCTTGGACAAGTGTTGAATCGAGAGAAGACTGGTGGAACCCGCAGGGAATGTGTGATCATGGTGAATTTACTTCTTTGGGGTTGGCTTGATTTTTTAGGAACTGCTGTGAACTGGAGAAAGAGAGCCGAGGTGAACTCTGAGTGTTTATGTTTGTGGATATATGTTGGCGAGTGAGGAGAGTTGAATAGTGCTCATATACATGATAAAATGATTAAAAGTAATACAAAGTTTTGTAAGGTTTCTGGTCTCAGTAGCCATTCTTCTCACCTACACATGCCAGGGTTCTACAGGGACCATGATGGTAAACTTGGTGTCTTTAAAAGAAAATATAAGTCATAATTTCTGATTCTGCAAACCTTTTTTAATTAAATTTATGTAAGTAGCTCTGGAGAAGTGCATCTGCAAAAAGTGAATGTACGGAAACAATTTATTTGTCAAATGTAATGAGATGGTCTGTATATATTTCAATCCATTTCACTAAAAATGTATTTGACCACACTTTCAAACATTTATCAGGATATAATCCATATATTAGAAGCACAAAATACTAAACTATGCTTCACTGTTCCAGTAATGGCTAATCCACCTATCTTGATACTGACCAACACACTTGATAGTTTCCAC
This sequence comes from Neosilurus hyrtlii, assembly GCA_028564935.1. Taxonomy (NCBI): domain Eukaryota; kingdom Metazoa; phylum Chordata; class Actinopteri; order Siluriformes; family Plotosidae; genus Neosilurus; species Neosilurus hyrtlii. Next base: position 13,003,334 of record JAOUQZ010000027.1, read on the forward strand.
ATGGATGTGCTTCCACCCTAAAGCCTGCTCACAACCAAAGAGCCCTCCATGCTCCTCAGGTGAAAATGCCCTGGCCACTCTCGAGTGTGAGACTGTCTTAATCTTGCTGTGATGCCATCTTCAATTAGGGTTATTTCACGAGTGGCCCCAGGTATTGTGGGTGGCAGAGAGAATGGAGTTAGTAGCAGCGGCTAATGCACAGGACCACACTTCATACAGGTTGTTCTGACCTTGCTAGCCCCGTATTAGCACTGTTATCTAGGAGGGGAGGTGGAGAGATAGGTCTAGAGTGGGCAGCAGGGGCGGGCAGAGCATAAATAGATCACTTAGGGGAACAAAGTGTAATTAATGGGTGGATGGAGATAAGAGGGCCTTGGCTGCTATCTGGGAATGTGCTAATGGGGTTCACATACACTCAGCACGAGCAGGGAGCAACCCCTTACAGAGGGTGTGCAATTGTGTACGCCTGGAGGGAAAGCCAAGGTGTGGTGGAGAACTTGCACTCAAGCCGATATTTGAATTTTAACATATAATATAATCAAAATGGTCCCAGTTTTATTTCTGGGAAGTTGTTTTAGCACCCTCCATAATTTTGAAAAAAATATTATATAAAATAAAAACAGCACACAACATTAATTTAAATCAGATGGCATTGAAAAGCTTTCTCATTTGCTCTCCATTCCCCAAAAAGACAAGGTTGCCTTTAGCAATGTTTGGTATAAATATGAATCTGCATACATGTAAAATCCCTTACATGTTGAAAAAGAAGGACGAAAAAAACCCAAAGATCACAGTTTTAAAATAGCATAGATTATTTAATTCTTGTTGTTATCAAGTTTCTGCTACAACTGGTTGCAAGTCCTTGTACACCATCAGCAGGTTTGGCAAAAATGAAGCACATGTAAGGAAAAGCACATCCTATAGAAATATGGAGGTGGATTACTGATATTTTAGGACCCCCCCCCCCTATGGTTCAGGAGGCAATGAAGATTAATAGTATTATGAATTCTGCCACATACAGGAAAACTGTCAGCTGAAAAAATGGTTGCCTTTGCAAGGGCTTCAGACTGAGCAATACAATAGCCTTCAAGCTGATGATGAGCAAAACTTCCAAATCAACACAAACTGTCAAAGAAAAACAAACTCAAATGTACAACAACAATCTTTGTCCAAGGATTTGAATTCTACTGAAAATCTGTGGTCTGTTTTTTTTTGTGGGTTTTTGTGATTATTCAACCATCACATCAAAACCATGAATGATGTTATTACATTTGGCTCTGTGGCTGGACTTCAAATGAACGGGACATTGTTGTTTACTCATCTAAGAGGCCAGAGGAAGTGCTGCAGTCGGTTGAAGGTCAGGCGGCGGTGATGGTGAGGACACTAACTGACAGGAACTTCCGGACACTGTCCTTTCTGCATGGCCCCTGCGTCAGGGGCCCGGCCAGGAGCCAGCCGGGGGGTCTCTATGACCACTGGGAGGTTGTTTAAGTTGGATTTCCCCTGTTTGTTTCAGCGCAGACAGAGGAAGGAGGACACTGGGGCTAAGCTACGGGATTCCCCGAGCCTACAAATTCTAAGAAATGGCCAAGCGAGTCAGACGTGGACATAGATAAGATTTTGTTATAATGAATTAGGTATTAAATTATACTGACTTGCAGTTTGGCTACTCGGATTGACCCCAATACACACAAAGTAAGATGACAGAAAGTAACCTGAACTTTAACATAAAAGAATATCTTAATGACATATGAACACAAACAAATTTTTATGAACTTGGTATTACTTTACTTCTGACCTATGTTTGACCCTGAAAAGGTCCAGCTGTGCTAAGATAGCAGTGTATAGTGAAGATGAGACTGCAATTTGTCAGGAGGTGGAATGAAAGAAAGAGGCAACGAAGGGGAGAAAAAGTTTCTTTAAAGGAGAAGACGGAGCCTGGGAAAGAAAGTCCGCTGAAGTTCAAGACTTCATATTGGCCTTGGATTGTCAAGAGAGTGCTGATGACAGGAGCGATTGGAGGGAGAAAGACTAAAAAGAAGGACACATTGCTCGAAATCACAGTGCTATTGGTCAGAGATAACTAGCTGCCTAAAAGATGCCTATTTACAAGTGTAGAATACATTCCTGTGTGTTAGTGTCATGACCCTCAAAACATCAGATATTACCACCTGAAGTATTTTAAAAGTATGTTACAGTACAAAAGAATCCCAAAATACAAACGACTTAAGAAGAATTCTCTGTTTTGCTGCTGATTCACAAGCACAAATGGCTAACAGCTCTTTTAATACAGGAATCACTTCCACATTCAACACATTTCTTCCTCTTTGCTTGGGTTACTTCATCATCCTGTTGTCACGTTGTAAAATTGTAAAATCACCCACCACAAAAGGTGCTGGTGTTAAAAGACAAATAATTTTCTGGTAAATATTCCGTTTCTGTTCATAGAAGCTGAACTGTTCCTGTTCCTGTTCTGAAACTAAGCTGTGTTTTACCCAACGTACATGCCAATTTTGACTCTGACCCCTGTTCACACTTATTCATTTCCTGAAGTGCGATGAAGAAAAAAAGGCATTGCAGAACAAATTCAAAACAGCAACAGACCAAATGGAGTGATGTATACGGTTTTCTAAAAATACATAACTCAGCAGCCAGGTGGTCAGTTCACTGATGTTCATTTTTATCAAACATAATTAGCAGGGGCTGAAAGTTCAGTGCAAACAGCCTATCCAAACATTAGCTCAGCAAACAAACACCAAATACTGGCAACTGAAAAGAGTAGATTTCTCATGTAATGATAAAAACCAAGTGTAGGAAGAGTTAACCTCGTGATCGGCTGCCTCACCCCCAGAGTTATGCATTTTTCATGTCATGTGAGTCAGAGACAGAATAATTATCACTCACTCTCCCTGCAGATGAGAGTGAAGATGAACTGAGATGTAGGTTCACTGCAGACGTAACACAAGGGTGAACCTGAGTGAGGCTAATTTAGTGCAGTAGCTTCCAGGGAAGGTCTTCTGTCTCTACTTCCACAACTAGACTGACCTCAAAAAGAGGCACATTTCAATCCGCCCTTGCTGTGAGGGCAAAAACACACACAAATCCCATCTTTATTTGATTCTGTAGACTTGTACCTGACAAGGTCAGCTGACATCTGACACATGCACCCACCTAAATACATACCCACACCCGTGTAGGACACACAAATGTAACAACTCACCGTGACCCTGTAGCCAGATACAATTAATCAAAATTAAATCGGCGATCTACTGCTTGGCTGGGACAAGATTACAAGGATAGGGTGAGTATGTGATGGGTCTGTGTTTGTGCGCGTGTGTGCATGTGTGTGTGTGTGTGTGTGGTAAGGGTCAGGAGACTCTCTCAATCTTGCGCTATTGACTGCAGAGGTGAGAGTCGGTGAGGGGAACGGCAAATAGAATAAAATGATCAATATGTTTTCACCTGTCAGGAGGGAGAGAGCACTTAAAGGGGAGCAAACTTTCACCCCACAGCATATCATATTGATCAAAGCATGTAAAACCAAGCCAAAGGCTGCATGGCTACCGACCCACATGAGAAACCTGTTGTAGATAACATTGTGAGAAAACATCAGAATGAGTGTAAAGGGATCTCTGATAGTGAGTGAACAAGTGTTTATTTCAAATTGCATGGAAGCACAAGTAGATTTTTATTTTTGAATGAGAAATTATTTATACTAGTGTTCTCTCTCTTAAATTAAAATGCCCACCTTTATTGATGACATTCCTGTATCTCAAACCTGACTACTCTAAAGAGAAATTCATACCCATCTAAACAAACTTACACAGACCCACAGTGTTTAAATCATAATGCATGTTAAATTAAATATCAATCTTTAGAAAATCTTTCTTTTTCACAAACAGAAATCCACAACAGGGTGGTGTGATGCATGTCCCCCCAATATGACGGTCCTGGAAGGTTTTACTGCACTTCTGCTACCGCAATTCGCCAACACGAACATTTTTTTCTTTCTGCAAAGCACACAATGATCCTCAACTAATTTAATGACGTGAAATGTCCATTAAACATGCTAGTTCATGTTACTATTTACATTACAGAATCTATATACAGTTGTTTCATCACCAGAATAAGCTTTTAGTCTTTCTTGAAGATAACCAACCAAGATGACCAACTTGTCATGTTTTTAAGAAGCCATAAAGAACAAACTCCCATTATGTGAAGATTCTCCTATAAACATTTAGTTAAATAAAATGTGTATTTAGAGAAAGCTTCAGCTGGAACAGTGCAATCTGACTTGTACACCATCGCATGATAATGAGCAATTATGCACAGATGGCAAGGGGGATGTTGCTGAATATGATTTTGGTGAAATCCATCAAACCTGAGGCACATAACTGTTTTAGTATATGCTACATGGGCACAAAAGCAAAAAAATTGTAAATAAAATAAACCAAAATAATGAATGAATGAATGAATAAACAAACTAATCACAAAAAAACAATTAAATTAAATAAAAAAAAAGCACACTGAAACTAGATTATTATATAATATATCGATAATTAATGTTAAAAAAATACAATAAATATACAGGTTTAGTTTGTTTCTCTTATGTTTCCATATAGTCTATAATAAAATAGTTATTTGCAAAGGAGAGGTAGATGTTGCTGAATGGTCCCTGAGACAGAATGTCAAGGCTAATTCATATATTTTTGCCTTTTTAAAATAGAAAAGTTTAAGCTAAGTCGCTGTGAATGAATTGTTACCCCAGAGACAATAATATATCAGAGAAGAAAAATCAGCTGTACAGTCAGAGCTGCTGTTAGCACTAATTGTTGCTCATTTGAATACTTGATTCTGGTTGTTCAATCATAACATTCATGATTTTCCACTTGCTATGGAGCATGTCAACAGCGGACACAGTAAAATCATTTTAAAATGAATAGAATTATTTTAAAATCAATATTTTGTGTTATTGATTATTTTTAGCATGTAGCCATGTAACAAGCGGTATAATATATAGTGAGCTGGTCATCATTTTGAAATAAACCCTTTTAAAGAGATTCAAGACTCCTCCATTGCACGTCGGAGTCTCCATTAGGGCTCATTTTGCGATAATGAATGGCTTGCTGTACATTAACCCTTACATGATCAACACCGTTCATCCAAGCAGGTTAGAAACTTTAACAGTGCTGTGGTATTAAATGTTATAATGGCATGATATGGAATCTTATCTGATTAAATTTTTTTATGGCCTACATAGAAATAAATCAGCAAACTGATTTGAGCAACACTGAATTAGAAATATTCTCTATATTAATTTTGGTTAAAGCAGGCAGATTCAAAGGTTCAGGTTTAAAGTGCTTCAGGATTTAATAGGCAGAAAGAAATATCTTGCCATTGTGTCTGAGAGTTCTTCCGCACTTAATGAACATGTGTGGTCCACCTTTTAATTTCTAGTGAAGCAATGATCCATTACTCATTAGCACAACGTCAACTTGCATTGGAGCCATCTGAAGAAAAACACTATTATAAGTTATCACCAAGTATAATGAGCGAGCATGAGAGATGGTGCTTAAAGTGTGGGTGGAGAAAGATACTCCCAACCATAAATCATGAACAGAACGAAGGGAGAATTTTTACGCCGATAAATTATGTCTGAGAGTTCAAACATCTTTTTATCTGCACTGAGCTGCTAAGTGATGCGATTTCATGTATAATGGGTGCCAGTGCTTCCTTTCTCCATGAAAACGCATTGCAATTCTGCAAGTGGACTCACTTTCATCTGAAACGTCTAACATAACATCCCTCCCATGCTTCTACTCAAGGCTTAAATGCCTCGTTAATCCCTCCCTCTCCTCAACATCACCCATGGTCATCAATCCTTGTCCAAAATGGTCAATCCTCTTGAGTTTTATTGCTACCCACCGTTGGTTATTGGGCTGCTGGTGCGATTTAAATCCTTGTTTCATTCCACATTTTTACAGTGTTGACCCCCAAGAGCCTCAGTAACTCCATACCAGGTTCGTTTGAAGTTCTAAAATGTTATGACAGTACCATGCACCCGCACTGGTTTATAGATGATATATTTGATTGACTGGGTGTACATGCTGAAGCATTTGAAACTTTACTCCAAAAGCATTTTGGTTACTTGCCAGAGGGTTACAGCACAGTGATGACTGAAATTGCTAGATTATAACCATGAAAAGCCACACACGCTCTCAAGGCTTGTTTGACTTTGGGTGGAAAGTGATATGTTTGTTGTTCAGAAAGGGACATGACATATTTTTGCTTTAAATCAACAGCTTTGCCATTGTGTCCCTGACCACAGCTACAAGAATAATTGCTTGTCGTAGCTTTCATGTCACTGATTAATGAGAAACGGTCAAATGTCTCACCTAAGAGAGTTAAACAAAACTACCAAAACTCAATACGGCCTTTTTTTCCCCCAGCCCTCAAATGTGACATTTTTTGAAAAAACCGAAAGGTTTTTATCTTCAGTGTTGTTTAACTGCAAAGCTGTTAGGATTCATCTGCATGGTTTTCTGTACAAAAGTGACCTACTTGATCCAAATTCTTTCAGCTAAGCTTCAGTATACAACTGTTCTTCTCCTCCCCTACATCTTCTGTGATAAGGCTATTTTATCCAACTATACTTTCTTTCTTTTACTTCATACATTAATTCAGACTGCGCTTTTACCACAAACTGTTGGAGCTTGCACATATTTCTTTTGCTGTCTCAGAGGGGGGAAAAGTGATCTCGCACTTCTATCAGCCATGTCTTGTGTATTTTTTATCTGATGTGAGCGCTTTTCTTTTCCCCTGAGCAAGAACAAGCACAGCTAGATGATGGAGAAAAGGCTACAGAAGGTCTCTCTCTGTATTCTTTTAATCCTCTGCACTCCCTCGACTGTCTTACCCTGTGACTAAAACTGCATTTCTGCACAGAATATGCAAGAAGCCATGCAAGATTTACACGTTTTCCAATTGCAGCTGGGCAAAAATAAAATAAAATAAATTCTATCCAGATCTTAGCAATATTTTAATGGGTGACAACTGACGCAAACTACATTTAAAGTTCTAAAAATATTTTTTGAAGAACTGTGAGAAAAAAAAACTTATTAGAAGATATAAAAACTCACACCACTGGCATAGTTAAATTAATTTATTCAAATATATAATTTTTCATAAGCTCTCATGACAATTACTGTTATTTCATGAGACGACAATTAGTGGACAACCCTTTCAAAAGCCTATTGTAAAAAGTATATATGCATATGCATATATATATATATATATATATATATATATATATATATATATATATATATATATATATATAT
>JAOUQZ010000027.1:13011510-13023893 GCA_028564935.1 Neosilurus hyrtlii
AGTGTTGATTTCAGATTTCTGTTGCTTCTTCAGACACACGCCCAGCACAATGTCTGACACACACACACACACACACACACACACACACACACACACACACACACACATATATATATATATATTACATACTGTCCTGATCTATAATTGCTACCAAAATTGGCCTGAACTGAAGGATTTAAGAGTTTGCTATATGACTGTCCTTATTGAAACACAAAAACAGGTGAGGGTGTGATGATCTTTTGCCCTTCTCATTTTGATTTATATAGAGCACTTTACCCACCCTATCATAACTAAGAAAGAGATGGAGTCATCTAATAGCAGGCAGGAGAAGTGTAAAAGCTAAATAAAAGTTTATAAATGTTAGCTCGTAATAGCAAAGTATTGATTTCTTCTGTCTTCTTTATGGAGGTCTGCATTGGGCTTGATGGTGGGGGAAAGAATTTTTAGATAAAATGGGACGATGATGCTTTTATAGGAAAGTGCATCACAGTGCTGTGGGTGTATGAGTGTGTTGAGTGTGTGTACTTAGGAAAGCCTCGAAAATGATAATAATAATAGTCAACCTTGCTCATCAAGTAAAAGGGGATATCTCTCTGTTCTCTCCAACATACTCACTAAACCAGTGTCAGATCACAATAGTTACAAAATTGAGCTGATCTGAATACAGAACAGTGAATGTCTAAATTAAATATTCCTCAAGCTGAAAACAACAAGGACTGGTAGGCCAAAATGCATAAACTGAATTTTTTTTATGTCTCTTAGACAAAGACAAAGAAAGATAAGTCAGTTGCAGGAGTTTATGAAGTCAGTAAAAAATTTTAATGTGCATGACCTCTCTCACAGCTAACTGTACCTTCTTCCTGTCATGCTGATGTTGGTAAAAGACAGTTCCTGCATTTGTGGGTCATGCGAATAAAAGAACAGCCTGAGATGTGTGAGTAGCCTAATCGTATATCCGTGTGTGTGCAAGCATGTGGTTTTTACCCATGCAAAGATGAACTGATGTATGCATGCCAGCCATAACGTGTCATCCGAAGACAGGAGATGACTTGGAAGATCTAGGCATTGATGCTGGAACTCTAGCTCCTGTGTGTCCTCAGGCCACGGGTAGACAGGTGTTCAGCACATGCACCTGTGCACCTGTGCAGTAACACACATGAGCTGTCAAGAGTGGCCCAGCCCAAGCTGACCCTGGAGTGGCCCGAGCACACCTGTGTCATTCATACATGACCCACTGTCAGATAGCTGGACAGCCCGGGCTGACAAGACACGTAACATAGCTGGGTCCATCGGTGCAGGTCGTGGAGCTCTCTAATGTACATTTTCAGACAGAACAACATGTTCAACACCCAGTGGGGAAATTTTCAGAATGCCTTGGTTTGTTCAAATTCTCATTAAACTTGCAATTTAAACTGGCAGCAAAGTAGTTATAAGAAACTAGGCGAGATCCTTGAGAGAGGTCTTGAGTGGCTTTGCACTCAGCTCCACGGACAGCAGATTTGCTCCACATGCTAGCCTGAGCAATTACCAAAGCCAATCATGGCCACACATGGGAACCTGGAAGCCTTCCTAACCACAGCGCAAAAGATGGGGAAGAAGGCCAGGCATGCATCTAATACAATTAGACAATTAGACAAACTGATACATTTAAAAACCATCAGACTGATGCATCATGTGTACAAGACTGTATTTTTGATAAGCTCAATGTCAAGATGTGTCAGTGCTTAAAAGCTCATATCTAAGCACCCACACTGATCTGCTGTCTCTCCATTCTGAGAACGACCCATCCTGGTCTTCTCAACTGGCCTGCCCACTCTACTGTGCTGCCCTCGACCCCATGAACGTTGGCAAAGTCCAGTCAGTTTGGGCTAAAAAAAGGCCCCGGTGAGAGGAACAGACACAGAGTCTGCATTACCCAACTAATCCCATTAAATCAATGGCTGTGCCAAGAGACAGGGTCAGCCAGAGTGCCACGTCACTCACCCACACCTTTGGCACTGACCGAGACCTGCACAGGAAGGGGGGTGGGAGAGAGAGGAGATAACTGACCTGAGCCCAGGTTGGAGTGGAAGAGAATGCAGGCCACCTGCTGAGTGCTGGGTCAGATAGTAGGGAGGGCACTGTGGACCTGGATACGTTGCAGTAGGCTTTCAGTATACAAGGGTGTTGGTTTAATGCGTGTACAGCATACTGCGTCATCATGGTTAAAATCCACATTCATGCTTGCTAGGGTCAACCACACGGTGAGGCACAACAGGAGTGGCCATGTGTCAGTCAGTAAAGCACAGTGAAGGATACACACCCAGACAACCAACTCCGGTTCGCTCACCTCCAGTCTGACATCAAATTGACACCAGTACCCACACACATAGCTTAACTTTTACTCTGACCTCAATCTTAAGTAGCTTCGTCCATTAAAATGATGTAATGGCAGGCACAATTGCAAAGACATTTACGAGTCATCACTGCAGAGTCAAAGCATATACTTAACTTGAGCTGCTCCGGACAGACGTGGATTTGTCCGTCCTCACAGGGGCAACTTCAGGACAGGATACTGGCCACATCACAAACAAAAGGCCTCGTATACGAAATTAGCCAAGCGTAAGTAATTGCATTAGTGATGCAGGTAACATATACCTCACTTCCAGGGCAAGGGTTCTTTTATCTGATGGGGCTTGTCCTCAATCACCACTTAAATGAAGACCATGGTTAAAGTAGCTTGCCTTAGACCACTTAGTGTTTAATATGTGTCAAGAGGGATTAATTAGTGTGTAAGAAAGGATTTTGTGGATAATCCAATTTTTAAATGTGTAGGTGGTAATATTTTTCTAAGACCTTGGTAAGGAAGGAAAAAAAATGGGCAGGATTGGCCGGTGCTGTTATAATACCTTAGCCTGACCTCATTTACAGATTTAAAGGTCCAAATTAATAAAGAAAGCTAATACCTTGATATGTAGGTGTATAACTAAAAAAAAATCAGGAAAAAAATCTAAAGAAATTAAGTGATCCCATAACCTATTCACCACTGTCTTTTCTCTACCCTGTGCTTTAAAAATGTCCAAAAAGATAAGGGTGAGGACAAGCTCACAGTGATCTATTGGCTCACATGCCTCTAAGCCAGATGGTCTGTGTCTTAAAGCTTGGATGCTTCGCCAGTTTCAGAGGTTCTTCATTTCTCTGTATTATACCACTGTACAGTTTAAAGTAAAAAATCCTCAAGAAAATGCAGAACATCAGAAATGCTTGAGCCAGAGAAATGTTTAGAAAGCCTTGAAATGTAAGCTTACATAAGCTGAAACAGTGAAAATCCATGAGTGAAAAATCACAAAGATCAGAACCCTAAAACTATTCCATGAATCAGATTCTCAACATGTCTGCAGGAACTCATTACCAGAAGAATCAATACATGACATTCATTTACATCAGCGTGTTTACACACTGGACACATTCCTCCACGGCTGGATATCTGAGCTCACAATGAGAGACGACTGAATTCAATCATGCAGAAAAGACACACAATTAAATGCTCAGGTAAATACGCACGCACACACACACACACACACACACACACACACACACACACACACACACACACACACACACACACACAGATATGTTCAGATTTTGTTCCTTGACATAATTATATATCTCCAACACCACACACACACACACACACACACACACACACACACACACACACACACATATATATATATATATATATATATATATATATATAAAGTTATGTAACTTATTCTTTTTGTAATATAATTTTAATTATAATTTTAAGCAGTGATGCTCACAGGGACCAGACCAGCTAAACATGTCTATATTCAGTTGTTCAATCCTATCGGAGTCATGTGGCACAAACAAATTTCCAAAAATGCAAGTGCAAATTTTGTGTTAAATAAACAATATAAGGAGTGATGTGAGTGTAATCCACTTTCAGAGGAGTGTGTACATGCCAGAGAGCCTGGTGCTTTGGCAGGGCAGATGAAGATATCAAAGTGGGGGAGAGAGAGCAGACTGTGCATGCTGAGGAGGCATGGGAGGAAGACAGAGAGAGGGAGGGAGAGAGAGAATGAGTGTGTAATAGAAGTAAGTGATTAAGCAAAAAAAGAGAGCAAGAGACTGAGAGAGAGAGAGGAATAGAGAGGGGAGAGAGAGGAGAGAGAGAGAGAGAGAGAGAGAGAGAGAGAGAGAGAGAGAGAGAGAGAGAGAGAGATAGGCAGAAAAAGAAACACGAGTCAAACTCAGGATGCTCCCCGAGCGTCTCACTGTGCAAACAGGGCACGGTTTAAAGCCACACGTTGTACCCAGGGATTTCTTCTTCCCTGACTTCTTCTCACTCACTGTTTCTGTCATTCCAACAATCCTGAAAGAATTCCTGTCTTTGCATGGATCATGCAAAGGAGACCTGCTGATAGTATATGAGCCCAAAGTAGGTGCAAATCCCATTGCAATGGGATCAATTTTTAATTTCTCTGCCATTTTTTTTCTTCATGTTTTTCAGCACTGTCAGGGATGGGATCTGCCATGGGGAAAAGCCTAGAAAGCTGTTTTAACATGCACACAATACATGCAAAGCACACACACGCATGTGTACACATCTCACACCCTGCATACACAAGACTATAGTTCAGCTGCTTTAATGCAGCTATCAGAAGTCAGACTGTGACACAGAAATATTAAATATCACTGAACAACAGAGCAATGAATCTCCAGCCAATGATACTGGATGCAGAAGCAGTGGGATATAGAGAGAAGTACAGAAGTACAGTAACTAGATTGGGAGGATGAAGGAACAAACCCCAATAAAAATATTAGTGCTGAGGTCAAGGTCCATGTACTGTAGGAATTTCCTGAGAGTGGAAACAAATATAATGGGAGGCCTCAGAGATGGGACTGTTAACACTTTTATTACAAGGCTGCCAACACACAAACGCGCGCACACACTCACACACACACGCGCACACAGATGCACACCCACACACATACACACAGGCACGCATACCAATAATAATACAACAAAAAAAGATAACATATGGGCCAAGGATAAAAACAGCAAAATAGCAAAAAGAAATGATCTAAAAATATTTCTATATAATGTTTATGGATGATAAAAGTAAAAAACTGTAGCTCTGTTATACTGTCAGAGCCATTTTTACCTCCACCAAGGACAGAGGTTATGAGATTGGTTGTGTGTTAACAAGATAACTTGAATGGACAGATCTACACAAAATTTGAACCAAATGAGGGTCAACAAAGAAGTTCAATCCAGGAGGGTTTTGAAGGATGTTTTTATACATTCCAAGAAAAGCAAAATTTCTGGATTGAAAAGTTTACAGATGGAACTACCTTTGTAGAGGTCTGCACTCTGTGAGTGCATTTCTCATCTGGAACATTTATTTCCAGGACGAAATGATGAAAGTTTTGGGAATGGTCTCTCCCAGGACGATTCCACCCCATTCACAGGACACGAGGGCTCATGGACACATGGTCTAGTGAGGATGAAGATGATGCTCATCCTATGCTATGACACTTATTAAAGGGTTATATGTTTGGATGAAATAGTGTTGTTCTAAAAGGTTTCGTGACAACTCCAAACCTTACATCTAAATATGGTATAAGTATACTGTTAAATAATAGAAATATTTTATAAACATTCAGATGTATGATCTCTTTATCAGTTCAGGGATGCACAGATAAATCTGAGCACTGCTACGCTGGTAGAGCTGCTACTAATGAGTTGCAGCACCCTCCAAATCTCGTTTTCCAGAAGAAGAGGAGGCGCTATAAGGAAAGTCGATTTCCTGCGCGGCGGTGCTTATCGTAATTGCACCACGAGGTGGCTGGGTCCGCCGTCGGTGACATCGCCAGTGAAAATGAGCAGAAAATCTAAGTGTTCCATATCAGAGAATATTTTTTTCTCTGGCTAATGTGACTTAAATACCTTGTTCCACAGTCGAGTGGGCTGGCACCTGCTGCATAGGAACCGGCCAATTACCACACAGTCGCTCTAATTTTCTGATTCAATTAGAATGCTTCAGAGCTTTGCCGTCTAATTGCAAACTACTTCACAGTTACCTCTCTGATTAATCGCTGCCCATCTGCGAGCCATTGGAAAACTTGGTGGAACAAATTTGTGTATTTTAGAATGCCAGGGGACTGGAGAATCACAGCCCGTGAGGCTGCATGAACCCTGGTCCTCTAACACACTGTACCAAGGCAAAGCAGGAACATTGATTTGACAGTCACACCTTTCATTCCACAGTGACACCCCTACTGTCAAAATACAAACAGACATGAAAGTAAACTTGGTTTCACATGAAGAGTTCATCAGTGATGTGCAAATGTGCATAATGATTTAATTACACGGGGAAAAAACTTGCACGATTAAGCCAAACAAATCATTAAAATGTCAAGTTGAATTTCACTATGTACTATATATGTGTGTGTGCCAGTGCTTTGATTTGATAACCCTATCTCAGTCTCTAAGCTCTTCCCAGATCAATATGTCTGCTTTTTATTGCGACTGGTATCTACTAAGCTCCTTTTAGTGACACTGGGCCAGCTGATATACAAGGAGCAGAGGTGAAAAACCAACACCCACAGCAGGCCTGCACTGTCAAAGCAATTGCGCTCTGCCCAGCATGACCCTGCAGCCTCCCTGCTCTCTCTCTCTCTCTCTCTCTCTCACACACACACACATACACACACACACCCCTCCTGACATTCCCAAGGACAAGGACACTGGGGTGTTTACATAGCCTGTACATAGCATTACATCATCCCGGCAGCTGAGTTACCCACCTTCCCCATAACAGCTTAGCATCTAGACTCACCCAGTGTGTACAAAAAGAGCACATGAGCCCTCAAAATAAGTTTCATTTTTCTTCTCTTTCTGGTAAAATTAATGAGAAAGTACAGGTGCAAAACAACAGTAAGAATATTGCATGTTGTTGCTGCTGTCCGATAATGATATATAAGCCGGTGGCGATAGGAGAATATAATTCCGATATGTCAGATCTCTGATTTGGCCACAATTTGCATGGTTATAATAGCTTATCGACTGACTCAAGGTTAAGGGAGGCCACGGTGGCCGGCTGTAATGACTGCATGCTGCAAGTTTATTTCAAGCTGCTGGGACTCACTCACCCGAGCCCTTCCGTCAATATGCAATCTTGATAGCTTCATCTCCTTTTGAACGTCCAGGCCAATGGTGACCGCCACAATCCCTCCCCCTCCCTTCAACAGCCTCATGTATCACGCAAACATTTCCCATACAGATCAATAGAGGTGCCATTCATTAACCCAGGAATCTGTGCAAAGCTATATTCACATGTTGGATGTATCGATCGTCCTATTTGAATGCGACCGAATGTGAAATTTTCGGACGTGGCACAAAAATAAATAAATAAATAAATAAATAAACAAACAAACAAATAAATAGATTTAAGTCACAGCATATATTTTTTCTAAAAAAACAAAAAAAAAAGAACAATATATCTACATGAGAACAACCCCAATACTGATGTATGCTTTTGTGTAATTTAAATAACAAGACTGAAATAAAACTGTGAAAAAATATCCCGATTATATTCCAAAAGCCACCTAAACACCATTTGTATTCATGAGCTTGCATTCGTTATGATTGGTTAGCATCACTCTGGCTGACACTGGACAGAGAACGCCATCCCTCCCTCCCTCCCTCCCTCCCTCCCAATTTCGCTCTGTTGGACTCATGTCTATGGATGGCTGAAAAATTTGGATTCAGGATCCAGGTTGCCCAATGATGGGGTGAATGCTGAGACAGCTGTGGCACTCCAGTGAACCCAAAATAGTCCTTTCAGAATTCATTTTGAAACATTACTAAGAACAAAGATTGCAATATTAGATTCCAAAGTAATCACAGTGGAAACTCACATCAGATAGAAAAGCTTCACCAACTTTTAAGCGTTCTTGTAGTGCCTCTGAAACCTATAACAGCTAGCCTGCTTTTTCCTCGGTGGTGTGTGTTGTCCAGCCTGACTGCCATTACGCGGCTAAACAAACAGCAGTGTGAGGCCAGTCACCTGTGTAGCCCAATAAATGGTAGCCAGAGGCTAGTCAGTCACTTTCACCATTTCGACTGTATTTCTGTTGTGCCTCTGAGAGCAGGACCAACTAAGCCTGCTTTTCAGCCAAGTGTGTTTTTCTGCCTGAAAGTGATTACACAGGTAAACAAACAGCGGCGTGAGGCTCTCAGTCAGTCACCTGTACAGGTCGCTTCCTGTGGCTCCTCTAATGGTTTAATGATGAAGCATGGTTCAAACCTCGCTCTTACTCCATGGAAGCCGAGAGAAAGCCATCAACAGTCCCTGACCTGACCAGAGTCAACACACACACACACACACATTCACCAATTTGTAGCCCTGCAGAAGAATTTCTAGGATAGAGGAGAAGACAAAAAGGTATTGTGGTCAAAGCCACAAGCAGCAGGAAGCCTCTTAAACCACATGCACACGCTTCAGGATATACCATTGTACGCAGGCAACACACACCTACACACACACAGACAAACACACCCACACACGTATATGTAATAAAGTATAGGTTATAATAAGGTTTTGAAATAAACTATATTAGAGTGTTCACACTAGCATTCAACCCTTTTTAAAAAGTTGGAGATAATTTACTGAAAATTATTAGTCCTATATAGACACCACTCACATTCATTAAAATTTTTGGACATCTTAAAAAGTCAGAAAACCTGTGAAGATCATATTCTGTTCACAGACTGGTGTCATATGTACCTATCCTTAATTATGCTTTGAAGCACTTTTGGTGTCCCACTGGGAGTTCTGAAGTACAGGCAGCCAATATGACTTCAGCTTTCTAGGTCCTGTAGCATGAGGAAGGAACAGTGTACAAAATTTTCACTATAGGAACCAGAACAGTGGAATTTACATTTAGGACATTTGGCAGACACCCTTATACGGACTGACTTACATTTTTATTTCATGTATACAACTGAACAGTTGAGGGTTAAGGGCCTTGTTCAAGGGCCCCGCAGCTGGGTGGCACTGGGGCTTGAACCACCGACCTTTTGATCAGAAACACAGAGCATTAACCACTGCGGCACCACTGCCCCGGATAATAGTTACACACGCACACACATGCACACACACACACAAACACACACGCACACAGCGGTCCAAGGACATGCTCCGAATCCACACAGCCTCTTAACATAGGTTTACAGAGTATAAAATTCCACAAACAGGAAATTATGAACACAAAGGACATGTAAGATCCCTCATCAAAAAACCCCCATCAACAAATCAGTTTCTGCCTACAATACAGTGGGCGACAGGTTAAAATAAGAGGCAGTCTTCCCTGACAGGAAACTGATCAATTCTGCACACAGAGCAGTTAAAAACATAATTATTATCTGACCTTTGACTATGTAACAAAATTCACATTATCAGTGCAGGGACCTGACCTTAGACTTCTTTAAATGGGAGAGTATTGATTGTCTGTGCACTGCAGACAAACACCTCACACAGCATGTCTGGGACAGCACACAGAGATGAGAGACAAGCTGACGGAGAGCTGGAGCCTTGGCAATTAAACACACACACACACACACACAAACCTGGGAGAAGTTCACTGCATGAGCCAACAATGGACTGAACATGTCTGAGTGAATTAATCACAGCCTGTGTGTGTGAGTGAGAGTGAATGTGTTTTGTGTCAAAGCAGTTACAGCGCTCAGGTGATGTACGGGCCTTAGTGGACTTATTTATTAGGTGAATAACTAAATATTATATATTGCAGGTACTCATACTGCATCTGCGTTTAACAAATAGACCCAAGTTTGATTCAGAGACTTTAATTAGAGGCCATATATCACACTACCTTTTTTTTTTCTAAATCTAAATCTTAAGTAGAAACAAACCCGTTCTACAGTTCATGCTTTAGCATTGTATTGTTCCTGGAATGTACTGCTGCATGCTTGTTGATAACAGTTATGATAACAGTATGGTAAACTGCAAGTGTATCATATTGTCTAATTATGTCTAATCCAAATTGTAATCAAAAACACATGAACCTAATGTAAGCTTTAGATTTCAATTATAAAAAAATGTGAACAATAAGAAAATGTCTCAATTAAACATGTGCTTCTTTTTTTCCTCTTCAGATGTGTTTTCCACAAATAGTACCATATCCATTATTATTGTCTCTCTCCCACCCTCTGTCTTTTTCTATTGACAAATTAATTGTAAAATGAACCCTTATAAAGATATTATAAGGTTGGGGCAGGGAAGGAGCACCAAAGAAAAGAGACAGATGTAAATAAAAGAGAATATCAAAGAAAATCATGGGAATGAGGTAGGAGTGGCCCTGGGCTATGAGGTCAGTCCAAAGCTAAGGCTGATCGGGCTGCCACAGGCACTGAGCTGGAACTAAGTGAGGCCAAGCAACCGCAGGCTTGGACGTGAGCCAGAGGCAGGCGTTCCTCAGGGGGCGATATCGAGGCCCTTCACTTTGTGCTGCACGCACACTAATGTTTTCATCAGCACCAAAAACAGAGAAAGAAAGAAAGATACCCCAAAACACCTCCACCCACCCTCACACACTACAAGTGAGAGAAACAGAGATGCAGTTATGTTACTGCATACATTACACACATTTTAGCTGAACCACCCTGAAAGAGATGGGGGTTAAATAGAGACACAATGGGGCCGAGAGCCACTGCTTTGGGGTGATGACTGAGAGACAAAGGAGGCCTGTCAGGCGGGCCAGACAGCTGTGATCTGGGTGTCAAACAGCCTCCTCAGGCCACCATCTGCTGACACTGCCAGATGACACAGAAAATAGGATTACAGTAACAGGGCAGAAGAGAAGCTGATGACCTAAACACTGTAATATCATTTTCTAGGAAAGAGACAACCCAGGCCAGGATAAAGAGCAAGCGGATCAGAGAGGTCAGAAAAGCCCTGATGATGCTGTGCACTAATCTCCTGCACAGCTCACAAGCACATTTAACCAGAGTTTAACAGGGAGAGATCTAATGGGAGGTTGCAAAATGTGTGCACAGAAGGGAACCGTGTTTGCAACACCACCATAATAGCATATTAAATAAGGTCCATAACATAATATTAAAATAAATGATGAGGACTATAGGTTTACATACATTTACCACAAAGAACAGCTGATCATCTTATTTTAAAACAATAAAATGCATTCAAAATGATTTACAGAATGTTATGCATAACTCTCAGAAGTTCATTCCGAAGCCTGCCCTTTAAAGTCACCTGAGTCATCGTCGAATCCTTGTACCCTTACTATAACTTGTCAAAAACTTAATACCAGCATGGTTGCTGGGGGAGACATAAAAATAGCAAACTGACACAGTTCGCATTAACTTATGGCAGTTTTGGGGCCAGGCATGCCCAGTGGATTTTAAGTTCCATCTATGTCAGAGAACCAACAATGTGGGAGCCCCCAGTGGGTCAGGATGAAGTGAGCCAGCTTTGAATTTGAGCTCCAGAAACCACCAAGGCGGAGCTTCAGCCATTCATCCGAATACTCATTCCTAGGAAGAAAGTCCCGCCCTAATTGCACTGTCAATCCCAATCTGTCCCAATCCAGACAGCAGGAGCCTAACGGACATGTGACTGCAAGCAGCACCTCTGAGTCAAAAGGTTAGTGTAGATCAACCACAAATCTCCCCAGGCATGGCATCAGATTAAAGTTAACAGGGCTGAGCTTGCCCTACAACCTTAACCCGATAAAACCTTTGAAATCTTTTGCTCTGACCTAGACTTGACTCCTTCATCTGTGGCATTAGCTACAATAATTAAGGGCTGATAGGTGCCTGGTGCAATTCGTTCTGATGCTTCCTCGGCTGTTGGAATAGTGGCTGGCGCCAGGCTCAACTACCCCAACTGTGGGGTAAAAGAACTGATGGAGCATGAGCTCTGAAGTCTTTGTCTCAAAGGTCCGTAATGACCATGGGTGGTGTAGGTGATGAAGACGCACACATCAACTAGAGTTTGTGTCCAGCCTGAGACTACATTGACCTACTTAGGGTGGTTTTTAAAAAGAACCAAAGAATACCTAGAGGGCACTCTGAAGTCTGCTAAATACCAATACATTTCCCTCATTCAGTACAGAATCAAATGCATGGTCCTCTCTTTAGGCCTTCACTAAATTATCTACTTCCCAAAACCTGAATTTTCCAGGAGACCTCAACGACAAACTTGAACGTTAAATAGAATTAATTGTGACTTGTCCAACTTGGCAACACTGGAGGCCATGTGCTTGTGTGTGTATGTGTGTGTGTGTGTGTGTGTGTGTGTGTGTGTGTGTGTGTGTGTGTGTGTGTGTGTGTGTGT
>JAOUQZ010000027.1:13061597-13096979 GCA_028564935.1 Neosilurus hyrtlii
CACACACACACACACACACACACACACACACACACACACACACACACACACACACACACACACACACACATACATGTATTATGCAATTAAAGGTTGAAAAAGCCAAAGAGTGCAGAGAAACAGAGGAGTGTGGATGTTACATCCACCTCTCTAGAAAATGCCAGCATTTGCTAATCGCTAAGACACCGGAGCATTTTGTGCTCAGGAAAAAGAACAGCAATACCAGTAAAACATTTCCTTTCAGTAAATAGTTTTTTGTTAGGGAATATATGGGTTAATTTAGCTTCTTTGCCGAGCACTTTTACCAACGGAGACATATTTTCTGACTGTGTTTATACTGTATGTGTTTGTCTTTTTCAAAGTACTCTCTTTGAGCAAATAGCCAAAATCCATAAGACCTAAGGTCACACACTAGATTTTGGCACCTCTGAAAGGATTCTGAAAAAGAAAAGAAAAAAGAAAAACCCTTTATTAAGAATTCTGTCACAGCCTCCTCATAGCACGTTTAGAACTTGCAGTACACTTCCCAGGATGCACCTCACCGATATCAGTCACCTGACTACCGAGACTCCCATCTCGTGGGTCTGTAGCATGCTCTGCACACCTGGTTCCCGTTCTACTAATTACTTCCATTATATAAGGATTCTGTCTGCACATGCTCAGTGTGAGATATTGCTGCTGTGTCTCAGTCCCACTGACACCAAGCCTTTGTTTTAGTGACTGCCTTCAGTGTTTTGATGTTTGACTGCCTCCTCGTTTTTGATTACTATTGTTGTCTCTGATATTCTGTTTGCCTGAATGACTCGACTCTGCCTGTCGGTTGACTGTGATTCTGGTTTGTGCTTTTGGACTGTCTGCCTATGTTTCATTAAAGCCAACTTTTGTCTGCAAAATTTGCATCGTCCTTCATCTCTGCCGTTGAGCGGTGCGACAATTTCAGCCAGTCCCTCTTAGTTTAGGCCTGTATTTTATTATACTCACTTCACCTAGCAGAAGTGTGACATGAGCCTAATCTCTCTATGATTCGAGTTTAGCCTCTGCTGGTGCAAACGTCCTTTGTGCAAGATATGAATTAGTGAGAAAGAGGAGCCTGAAGCATAACCACAGGTCAAATGCATTATCAGCACTTGAGACAGAGAGACAACATGTGTGAAAGAGAGAAAGGGGGACAAAGCACTTGGCTGAAGCTCCTCCTCATGGGAACAGATCAATGACTCACGCCACTGCCCTCCACAAGCCTGCAAATGAGGCATTAAGTGTAGTGACCACTGCAGCAGCCAGTGAATGTACCATTCATCTCTTCACTCCTTCTATCCTCATTTATGATCTCCTTCGCTTCGCATTGTTATTCAGTGCAAGTCATGGTCAGCCAAATACCTACCTCTATTCATTAATTCATTCAAGCAATATTACACACACACACACACACACAGATATATATATATAAAATATTATAATCACAAGTAATTACATTCAGTACAGTTTTTACTGATCATGTTTTAAAGATGATCCTCCAAATGGTGGCTGTCATCGTTTACACTTTTGATTTTTGAAGGCTGCAATGGCTCGACGGGTCGTGTTGGGTGAAACAGCGATGATCTGCTGCTCAATAGCAGCCTTAAGGGCTTCAAAAGTTTGGAGGGAAAAGATGTAAAGAGGAAAACACTTCCCTCAGAACTTCTTCATCCTCATCTAACTGAAGTCATACGAGTTCTTTAAGATCAAGGTGTTCAAGTTGCGGCCTTTGAAAGTTTTCGAGTATATCAGTGTAATGGTCAGAAGTTACAGTAATAGTTACACCCTCTCTTTTTAAAGAAATAAGGAACCATGACGCCAACATCGGCAACAGCACACCACAGCGTCAACGGTCTTTCATGCAAGCATGCAAGGGTTGCTTCAAACCAATAGCGAAAATTTTGTTTGGTTAAACACCCACTCAAATGAAAATGAGCGCGACTGCGCAGGAGAACAGCATCTTTCGGAAAACACTGCAGAATGTTCTCGCATAGCTCCCTGTGTCTTATCCAGTGTCTCGCACTGAGTTCTTGCACAAGCATAGTTTTGCATGGATCAAAGTGTAAGATTCTCCTCTCCTTTTTCCTGGGAAATCTCTACAGGTAAAGCATGAAGAAAGAATGTGATTCCACTTCTTGACCACTGCAGTACTAGGGTGGTCCTTAAAAATCGAAGGTCAGAAAGTCTAAGCTCCAACCATGCTACTACCCACGGGCGTACTAATATTTATTTTTACATGTTTTAAATGATTCTTTATGTTTCTAATAATGTAATGACTTGTACTTTGTGCCATGTTATTATGCATTGGATGACAAATTATTTTTTTTTATGTTCCTTTCTGTTCTATTCTAAAAGTCAATAAAAACTTTTAAAATAACAACCCTAAAAACAAACAAAATGAGATCCTTGCAAATAGGGGTCGGTGTTAGTGTTAACATTTTTATTTATGTATTTACTCATTTTAAAATATGATGTAACTGGTCTCTCTTAGTGTGAAGATGCATTTTCTCAAAGTTAACCCCCCCCCCCCCCCCCCAAAAATAATATTGTTTTCACCTAAAAACCCAGTCAACATATTCTCAAGCATTGAGAGAAATTTAAAGGAAAGGTTTTTCAGCAGTCTCCCATTAAACATGCCATATCTCAGACTTTCTCTTTTAGGTAAACAAACAAACAAGCTATTTGAATTTTTGTATATTTATTTTATTAAATAAATAAAAATAAATTTTGTTTACAAAACTTTTTATTCATGTATTTAAGACTTGTTTTTTTCAGAAGGCACATTTATTTATTTAATTAATTGTTTGTTTGTTTGTTTGTTTGTTTATTTATTTAAATTCGATGGCTTAGGTTTATATTTCATTGATCCTGAAGAACAAAGTGCAGTGAGTAGTTACTGAGCAGCACTCAGGGAAATGTGCCAGCTGTTTTTCTGTATTGATATTGTTAAAATAAAAATATCTTTGTTTAAAAACAAATCAAAATCATAAATCGTGTGCAGGTTGAAAAAAGATCTGAGACAATATTTAGGCCAAATTGCCCAGTCCTTATATATATATATATATATATTAATTATTCTTTCTTACAAAACGGGAAAAAACTGTATAAAATGAAGCAAAGTCAGTATTTGGTGTGACATCCTTTGCTTTTCTTTAAACAAATAATAGTATTCTCAGGTAGAATGTGTAGTGATATGAGTTTTATAAGGAAATGAGCTGTAGGTATTACTGAGCATTTTGCAGAACCAGCCACGACTTTTATTTCTTTGTGATATACTGTACTAATCCTGCAAGGGAAATTCTTGTCTCTGCATTTAACCCATTCGTCTTTTGTGTTCTATACTGTTGTCCTATGTACAGACATTTTTCTATCACATTTTATGTTCTGCCCAAAGAAGTCATGGGTCATTTTCATAAAAATGTATATTTATTGTGTTACTCTTTATATACCCAATTAAATAAAAGATTGCATTTTTGGCATTTTAGACAGATCGATAGATATATAGATAGATAGATAGGTAGATAGATAGATGATAGATAGATAGATGACAATTTAATCTGTTCATGTAAAAAATATTGGTGTTTCGAGCATATGAAGTTATGTCTCCAAGAAGTTTGTCAACTCTGTTACGTCAATTCTTTTAAAAATCCTGTATTAATATTGCGGTAATTTATTATTCAAAAAAGCTGGAGCTTCAACACTTTCCAAGAAATAAACCATAGTGTTTATTTGTAGACATTTTGTATTTCTGTGAAAATTATTCCTTGTGAAGGTGCAGTTAAAAATTATACACTTTCATGATATGTGTGTGTGTGTGTGTGTGTATGTGATAATACGGATTAAGTCACAAGGTCGTGTTTTGAAAAAGAGCCAAATAAAGTTGAAAATAGCATATCTGGACGAAAATGCGATATCGCCAAAAATACATAATCTTGTACATGACCAAGTTGAAATATCCATAAACACAATCTATCCAGGATAAATTACTTGTTTAGAAAGGCTACCATGTCCAATGGGATTATCCTCTTGCTATACTGTTGATATTATTCAAACAGCTTTAGTTTTGCTCAGATTATTTATTCACTATGAGAACACTCTTCCTAATTACAGAATCTCAAAAGGATTCCCCCAAATTATTTAACTCTAAACCAATCAAAACACACATGCCTCAGTGTAAATAGAACTGTTCTATTTAATCTGTTCACAGGGAGACGCTAGTATGACGGTGCTGACTGGTGGAAAGCCGGATTTATTTAGTGTATGGATGTTGGGAGTTTCAGATGTGGACATTCAGAAACTGGTTCTGTAACTGTAATTACTATTTTCTCAAAAGTAGCATTTCCTGATTAGCCACAAACAGAGTGATGTAACTCAGTCCATTTTCATCTATAATCATGTTTTATACCTCATTCTGAAGCAGATTCAATTCTCAGTATGTTAAATTTCCTGGATGCAGAATATGCTGGAGTGGGTCTCATAGATATATGAATTTTGTAACGGAGGGTTGAGTACAGAGAATTTAAGTGGTGGAGTTTAAGTCTAGTACTTCAGCACAAATGTTTCCGTCACCTCTGTGATGTGCATGTGTGAGCTTGGCATTGTGTTGATCAGGGTTGAAAATTATGCCATCTCTCTTTCTCTCTCTCTCTCTCCCTCCCTCCCTCCCAAACACACAAGTGGCAAATGACTGAAATGCATAAAAAAAGGGTATTGCTGGCACCTGGGCTGAAGTGATACCTTTGGTTTGGCGTTTTCTGCAACAGGCAGTTCATCCCACTGACCTGCATCTTTAATTACATTATGAGAACTATGTTCCTCTTAGTCTTCCTGCTGAAATATAATGTGGTGCAATTTAATCTGTTCTCACACAATCGCATCAGACATTTAAATCTATTAAAAGAGAGCCATATGCAACCTCCATATTCCTAAATGATCTTGATGACTTAAAAAGACAAAATACCATTATACAGAATTTAAATAAAAACCTTTATTTATCAAGAAGTATTCTACTGTGAAAAGTGTTCCCTGTCTCGTCTAAAAGATTTAATAAAAAGCTCTAATGGTAAAATACCTTCATCAGTTGTGTTGAAAAGACTGACACTCCATACCTCCAATCAAAATTCACTACAGCACTGCAAGGAGGGGAACATCAAAGACCTGAATTACAGACACCAGAGAGAGAGAAAGGAAAAGAGAGAGAGAGAGAGAGAGAGAGACAGAGAGAGAGAGAGAGAGAGAGAGAGAGATGCAAATTAACATCAGCAAATTACAAACAGGAACAGATACCATGTTATATAGGTGGGGAGCGTCCCTTCAATTTACACAACCCACATAAACATGGTTGACTCAAAGGGTGAGGGAAAAAAACACAGAAACGTGATGAAATCCAACCACAAAAGCTGATTTGAACGGTGACAAACTAATTCCAGAAGTTCGCAGAACGACCTAAATGCATCTTAACACTTGTCAACATTTATTTTTTTTTCTCCTAACAGCACATACTTCTGATTTTAGTGATATTCATCCATCTAATAATCAGACAAAATATGCACTGCAGTTACAACAACCGTCGATGACTCGCAGGCCGACTCATAACAATAAACGCTGTGTCCACAACCTGCCAGTCAGAATTATTCAGAATGTCATTGGGTGGGTTCAGAGAGTGAGACATAGCCTTGATAAACCTGCTCAGCCCATCACGGACAGATTTGCATAATAAAATAGCTTTGTCTGTGGTCAGCATTTTGTGAAGTGCTTATATTAAAAGACAGGATGAAGGGGACGAGAAAGTGAGAGACGATGAAAAAGACAGCAGCAGCCATTCATTAAGCTGAACTCTGTTTAAATAGTCCGAGATCACGGCATCACACACCCACAGGTTCTCACTACATTTCTGTAGTCAAAAATACTCCTTTGCAATCTAAAATAACTCTAAGTCTATACCAAACAGAGACACACACAAATAAATAAATGAAATAAAACACATAAACAAGTAAATAAATACTTTATTATTAATAATACTAACAATAATAATAATAATAGGAGCGACACAATGGTGTAGTGGCATCTGATTTAGAGAAAGAAGGTCCTGGGTTCGAGTCCTGGGCCCGACGAGGGTGTTGCATGTTTTCCCTGTGCTTGTGTGGGTTTCCTCCATGTACTCCAGTTTCTTTCCACAGTCCAAAGACACACACATTAGGCTAACTGGCTGTTCCAAATTGCTGGGTGTGAGTGTAAATGTTTGTGTGTGTTTGCCCTTTGATGGACCGGCGAGCTGTTCAGGGTGTACCACGCCTTTGCCTAGAGTCAACTGAGATACGCTTCAGCCTGCCCACAACCCTAGTACTGTTAAACGGTTCAGCAAATGAGTGAGATAATTATTATAATAATTATTATTATTATATTGACATTTTAAAAAAATGAATAATAAAAAAAAATAATAGCATTAAAAATAATAATAATAATAATGACAGCATTTTAAAAATATGAATAATAATGATAATGACATTCAAAAAATATTAATAATAATAATGACATTTTAATAATAATAATAATAATAATAAAAATAATAATAATAATACATTACTACATATAATTTATGTGAGAGGACTCTAGGCAAAAAAATAAACAAATCGAATACCAAGGGACTCCACTTGAGCAAAGAAGAGATCCCTGCTATCTCGATTAAATCGATCTCCTGCTCCAGATAAGAGCCGTCTGATTAGCTGCACTCCTTTCATTACAGCAGGGCAAAAATGCAGAATGTGGGCTCCTCTGATATTTATCACTCTGACACTACAGACATTATATGGTGGACAGACAGAGAAGAACATACATTGAGAGGTAAAGACCAAAAAGTTAGAGAGGGAAGGGGAAAAGAGTTAAAAAAAAAAAGGTTTGTGTCTTACTTTTCCTGTGAGGACAGTCTGTTCACATATAGAAACACACAAAAGCTTTAAGACTGTAATTTATACATTTGTTAACTTATTCATGATCTGTTTGTTTTTCTTTAATAAGAGGCTCAGTTCATCCATTCATTCATTTTCTGAACCGCTTAATCCTAATTAGGGTCCCGGGGAGCCTGGTGCCCACCTCAGCTGACTCTGGGCGAGGGCAAGAGGCTCGGTTTTTTATTTTTATTATAAAAGTCTCTCCGAAAAAATTCTCATAGGGAAAAGGCAGAGATCCCCACAAGTGAGTCCATAATCAAGATATGGACTTGAAAAAGAGAGAGAGAGAGAAGAAAGACAGAAAGAGAGTGGGGGGGGCACAGACAAACAGAGAGAGGGAGATGGAAAGAAAGACAAAGAGACAGAGAAACAGACAGAGAAAGAAAGAGAGCACCAGAAAGAGACAAAGAAAGAGAGACAGAGACAGACAGAGGGAGAGAGAGGGGGGGGGCAGAGAGAGAGAGAGAAAGAGAGACACAGACAAAGAGACAGAAAGAGAGGAGGATGTGTATATAAGTTAAGAATGCTGATTTTGTTGAAGCGAGAAGGCAGACCGGTGTAAAAAGATAAACAATATTTGTTTAAGATGTAATGATTTTCAATTACTCTGTCATGCTAACACTCGTGAGAGATGGAGCGTCTGAGGAAATGTGAAGACTTTAGCCTTCATTAAGTAATATTCAGTCATTTAATATTCAACCATGTTACCACAGACTGGATAACCTTCTGCTAAAATGTTTTAAATGCTAAAAACCTGTATTGTGATATTCAAGTCTGCTCATAAAATCAGTTAGGTAAAATAAAAATTATTTTATGAAACAATTCCGCATTAAAAAAAAAAAAGATTTCACGGTCCAATTAAATGCTTATAAGTGCATGCAACATGGGGTATTACTGAGGTATTATGAGTCGAAAGGATCAGCTTGAAATTACACTTTCATACTGCATATACAAAAATGCACGCAACCTTCATTATACTGTACATACACCTGGGTTCATATGTCCAATTCTAACTACTGAATACTTCACCATTATTCAAACAAAGTATGAAACCCAATGGGGTGCTGTGAGATGTGGCTAAAGGGAACTTACTTTTACTCAAGTTTGTTGTTTTTTCCTTATAGCAGCTATAAACACTCTCTCTCACATCGACCGCTCATTTTTCTTTCTCAAAGTCAAGTGGCTGTCATGCTACTGAGACACTACAAAGCTCTCTGCCATGAATATCTACCCATGTCAGAAAAGTTACAGTATTACTACGACTGTCAAAGTATTGACACGGCAGACTCCATCATAAATAAATAAATAAATAAATAAATAGATAGATAGCTAAAACAGAGCTGTCCAGGGCGTAATCTGCCCTCGCCCAGAGTTGGCTGAGATGGGCGCCTGCCTCCCCACGACCCTAATTAAGATTAAGCGGTTCAGAAAATGAATGAATGAATAGATAAAACATCTCCTAAGTCATCGTCCCCCATCTGTTTTTATGGTATGTCCCCCCAAACACAAATTCTACTATTGTAATAGAATGTTAATATGTGCAGTAGTACAAATATCTGTGAAAGCTGCTATTGTAGAAAATTCATCATCTTCATCATCATCATCAATAACTGTGGTATTATTTCAAATATTAAATGTGGTATTCTTACAAATATTATAAACAAAAGTTTTACTCAGCTTAGATGATTTCTTCATGCACGTAATAAATAATAATCATATTATATTATAATTATTACTGTAATTCTGTGTAGTGTAATTGTCGACTTTAAATATTCTTATCATTTATTAGATATATTTGATTAAAATGGAAAGAAACTCTAGCATGAAAAGTGAATTTCTGATACTGAATCCATTAATAGCGTAGGTGTTTGAACATTATTAAAGAGACATATCACTGAAACATAGTCATTAAATAAATAATCTAATTAATTAATCAAATTAAAACACCACTATATTCTCAATATTGGAAAGATTTCAACTTCAGGTGAATGTCTGAAGGACTTACGTAAGAAAGTGGACCAACGAGGATGGGCTGAAACGTCCAAAGGGGATCCAAGCACTGCAATGTTAATGGAAGAAGTGTGTGGACTGCAGGGGAGATTATGTTTCAAAATAAACAACATTTGGTAAAATTCGACCATTGCATCATGGTCAGCTTATGAACGTTTTTGAAATGACAGTCAGAAACTATACCTTATGTATTCGAAACAGGACTGCCAAATCAGACCTAACAGACTCTAAAAGGTTGAGAAGCCTTGAGAAATGTTTCAGTTCTTATTTGACAAAAAATGTCAGCATCCATCAGCATTCAATGGAGCCCTGATGCATATTCTATAAAGCAGATGTATAACAGATACGCATTCACATGCAAATGACCTGCAGCCATATGAGCTGCATGGGACATGACAGACAATAAGCAAGTCTAACAAACTTGTCTGTGCCAGGGTGTGTGCACCAGCACACACGCACATGCCAAAGACACAAAAACACACCTCAGACACATGTCAAATCAAAATCTCCTCTCACTTTAATGTGTATTCTGTACACACACACACACACACACACACACACACACACACACTTGAAATGGGCCTTATCACCCGTGAGAAGATAGGCCACTCCAAACTGGCGTTTACTGATAGTTTATTTATAGAGAGCAGCGGTGAGATTTCTCTTATCTGTGCACTCGTCTGCGAGTGCATTCATCCTCTCAGCCCTGTTTATGCACTAAACTCTCTCTGCCTGTTAACAAGCAACAGCTAATTAAGCCTAAGACAGAGCAGGGAGAGAAAGAGCGAGAGAATCAGAGCCAGAATCAGAGAGAATGAAAGAGAGAGAAAGAGTGTGTGTGAGAGAGAGAGAGAGAGACTGAGGTAGAGAAATAAATGGGAGAGTGAGACAGAGTGAGAGGCTCTGTTTAGTGCTTTCAACCGTAAGTCCACTTACCAAATCTAAATCCACATCAAATTTGCCAACCTTAGACACACAAACAAGCCGAAACACACAGCCGAAAAAAATATTTGAAGTTACCACCCTGTCCTCTGAAGATGGCGATTTGTAATCCTGACCATGCCACAGTCATCCATCTGTAAGCTCACGAATGCAGAAAAGGGTGTATAACGCTTACTCTGCCCTATGATGCAGAATGAACAGCAGTTCATAAGAAGAAGAGAGAAAACCGTAAGGTGACAGCCTTCACCTTTCCCACGACAGAAATCTTTCTCCCAAATTAGGGAGAGAATGTAGAAAATCCAGGGCGAGAGAAAGAAGAGAAAAGAGAGGGAAGAAAAGATGATAGATCTTCAGTTCCATGTTGTTTTCACGGTGATCGCCAAATTTTGGACTGAATTTCTGTATGTGAAATTGACGTGACGTACGATTAAAGTTATTCACCTTACTTTGTAAGGGAGAGAATGATATGTTGTCAAATACCATTAAAATAAATAGTGATGCATTATGTTCTGAGGTTCCAGCAACCACAGACTTACCAAAACTGGAAACAAAACGAGGCAACATTACTTATTTTGTGCGGTTTTATTTTTTATTTGTTTTTTCTAATATGCTTTTCTGCTCACCACAGTTGTAAAGAGTGATTGTTTTGGTGTTTTATTTTTATTTAGTAATTTCTTAAGGCATCCCACATCCCCTCTCCCTATTGTGCAGAGTGCCTCAAAGCACTTCAGAGCACGGAAAAAAATCACCTGCTGGGTAAAAAATCCCAGTGTGTTTTATCAGGAGGAGAGGAGGAAAAGTCATTTCAGTGAGAGTAATTCAACACCAGCAATGTTAGCAGAGAAAAAAAAAACCCTCCATAAGTCATACTTACCTGCTATCCCATAAGAGAATTAGCTAATTAAGACTTCAGTCTCATATAGCTGGAGCACCATTACCATGGCCTTTCTGGCGAATTTAGGGGGTGGTCTCATGCAAAATTACGGGTAAAGGAAATATGCACTTACGTGACAAACGTGAACATGTGCGCTGCATACGTTGCACCCGTAATGTCTACCTGCAGTAACTGCAATGCATATGTGGCACTCGCTGTTCCATGAACACTTTTACCAGCACGGAAATTTACGGTAATAACCGGTAACCCATGGATGCCTTCACGTTAATAATGCTTGCTTCAACATGAACAATCTTCCCATGAATGGGAGCCACGGCCTTTCCAGCTCTCATATGCTCCAATGGAAGTGCCCGGAACGCTTATGGGATGAATGGGGTTGTCCCATGGAAGGATAAAAATTGTCTAGCGTCAAGTGATTCGGCTATTAAGGATCAAGGCAACAAAGAAGCATGATAGCATGACTCCAGTACTACAACCATACCACATTCCCTCTGGGAAAAAGAAGATAAAGAAAAAAAAATAAATTTAAAGCTTAACTGAAAAACTGCTCCGAGTAAAGAATGTTCTACAAAAATGTGTTTGGCAAAGACACTTGTTGACGGAATTTAAAAAAAAACTGCCCTTTGACTTTAATTATAAGTGGGTATTGAATAAACAATTTGTTGTTTTCTTTTCCTCTGTGTCAAAAACACCTGTGTATAGATAAAAAAAACAGATTCCTTTAACCTAATATACGGATGTGTAATTGTTGCACTGTCAGAAAAATAACTAGTAAAGGCCTGATTTGTGTTGATGCACACGCAGAGACAGAAAGCTAATTACTCTATACGTTTCCTCCTCCTTCTCTCATTTGTATTGTTACAATCTGTCTAGACATTTTTGGCGTGATGCACCTAGACAGCAAACTGAAGTCAATTAAAAAGCTTGTGCGGACAGCCCTCTATTCTCCGAATACAAGCTGCCCATCATCTATGAGAAACAAACAAAAATTAGTGCCAAAATGAGGCCGGAAATATATAAATACTACTGCTGCAGAAAGGCTCGCCCTCTCTCTCTCGCTCTCTCATGGAATAAAAGAAGGGAAACAATGACTGAAAGAATAAATAAACACAAACTACCAAGGGGGAGGGAGGCTTTTACAATGGCCAATTGTCAGGATCCTTTTCAAAGCACATAAATGAAAAATTTTAGATTTTTTTTTTCCTTTTTCTTTTTTATTCATCTCACACATACAAAAGTAGCGGCCCTGGACTGGGGCTATAAAGCTCATTTGTACACACTCAGGAGGTAAAATAGGAAGGAGGCGATCGTTCCACAACAAGGAATTAGAAAGAAAATCCTCTGTGTGTTACTGTAGCAAAAATACTGAATGCTGAATGGATTTTCTTGTGTGGAGAAGCAGCACTTAAAATCTACTGTAAAAAATACATACAAGGTCACAGGAGTAAAAAAATTGGAGTAATAAAAAGAGAAAGCAAATTCTGTTGTCTGCACACTGGAGTGAAAGTGCAGGAAGGGTTACACATGACTTATAGAACACAACTATACAACCTGTATCAAACATCTTGTATATGACAGAGGTAGTGAAAATACTGATATAGAACATATTTCAATAGGATTTTTTGCTTAGAATATGTAAGTAAAACGTAAATTCAAAATATTATGAAACTGTGTTGCTTGCTAATAGCTGGGAGTCACAATACTAAGTAGCGAGATTAACCTCAAATGTAGAGAGATGTATTGTAAAAATAAATACAAATATAATCCTTGCGGGAATGTTACAGTATGTATATATATATATATATATACATACATACTGTATTATTCCCGCAAGGATTATATTTGTTTTTGTCTTTATTTGTTTGTCTATCAACGTATCTATTTCTTTAAATCAAGTTACATGCGGCTGATG
The DNA here is from genome assembly GCA_028564935.1 of Neosilurus hyrtlii. Classification (NCBI taxonomy): domain Eukaryota; kingdom Metazoa; phylum Chordata; class Actinopteri; order Siluriformes; family Plotosidae; genus Neosilurus; species Neosilurus hyrtlii. The sequence continues at coordinate 13,074,322 of JAOUQZ010000027.1, forward strand.
CAGGAGCAAGTGTCTTTTTAACGTTCTTTGCTGTGTCTCTTGAAGTCTCTAAGAGTTTTGGTATACACTACACAGAACAAATAAAAAGCAAAGTAAAATAAGATTTTTGCAGTTTACTTTGACACATTTTAACCCCGACACTGAGGTGGGTCAGGTGAAGTCTGTGCGTCACACCAAGCTAGTACTGTATAGTTAACGATTATATAAAACTAATTATAAAAATATATATCTACACACACACACACACACACACATAACTATATTATAACCTCATTAGGACAAAAAGTTGACTCTTGTTTTAATTAGTCCTGAAAGCCAGACCGCTAGCTTTCTCTAGAGGCGCTGGTACTTTTCAACACTAAACACATCCACAATCTCAACAATTTTATCAGACAAACAAAGACTATTTAAATGACGCCGCAATACAGTATCCACAGACAGCTCCCATGGGCAAACCTGTGCCAGCATAATGGCAAATACTTGTTAAGTAATCCAAGCACGTTGTGTTCCTGTTTACCAATCCAGCGATAAATATCCAGTGCCCAGAATCTCCCAATATTCAAGATTTTATGCTTCATTCAACTAGCGTGATCTCCGTGTATCGCTCTCAGGTGTGGTTCACGTGGAAGAAATACACTCAGACGCAATTCAGTTACGCTCATGCACAGTGTAATCATGTACCACACCCAAGCATGAGACTAAAGTGCTATTATGTGAACTTTGATTCACGGAAGAATATCAGGGTTAAGAACAGGTCTGGCTCTTACTTTAATGATGAATGTGGTAGTCAGTGAGTAAAGCTGCAAATTCCTCCTTGAATGACAGCTGCCTCTGTAAAAATCTTTTAATGCATACGGCATGATTTACAGAAAATTGCTGTGTTGCATAATTGATAAATCTTTACCACATGGCATAGGGCCGTTTGTCATCGTGCCCGACAAAGTAAAAACAGTTTTCATCATGCTATGTCAGGTAGCTTTTCATCAACAAAAAAACCGATCACTCAATGGTGTTTTAGGCTTGCTTATGTATGACGTATCAGAATACGTGGCAGTAAGAAAGAAATGTCATAGCAATGCTAGCATACGTACGTAATATTCTTGGAAGCAAAACTCAATCTCCTAGTACGCCAAGGTGTGGCTATCTTTTTAAATGTGCAGTTAAATATCCATTACAGCTTTGATATGTCATACATATATCGTGTGTATGCCATAAAACAAAAGCTATGCAGCAGGACCGCTGCAAGAACATTGCTTGAAGATATATTACTTTGTGCAGCTGCTTTAGTTGACATAAAAATACTGGCAGTGAACTCATCATCACAGGTAACAATAAGTGTACGATTTGGTGGTAAGCATGATCTGAGCAGTATGTGTGTGTGTGTGAATATAAACACTTACGTTGGTAAAGTGCAAGTGTGTTGAGGCAGACTGTAGCAAACACTCGACCATGATTCATCATTCTTGAAACTTACACTCGCCGCCAAAAACATCTTTTGACTATGATTGAGATGTGGACTGTTGATGGCTCTGGGATGAATGACAATGAATGCACCGTGCCAAACCCCATATTATACCCACCTGTGAATGCTGCAGCTATGCAGCAGCAGTGTCACATGCAAGAAAGAAACGCCATACCAACAACAAAACAGTTGCTTATCATATGCCACACATGCACCTTAGTACATCGTAATTTTACGTTCCTTGAATACCATACAAACACCACAAGAACACCTCCGAAAATTTAGGCCAAAATACACCTCATTTCTTGGCATGTCATCCACGTAAAGATAAGAGACAGTATGATAGTAGCGTAAGTATGATGTGAGTGAAGGCTAGTGGGGAAACGGTAAGAGGGCAATCGCTTTCATGTGCGGTACAAGGCAATCATGCCTAGCATAAGCACACACTAAGAATTTGAAGCCTGTTGCCTGCAAAGTATTCAATAGGTACTGCATTAAGATTTTAAGGGTTTATTGTTAAACAAAAGCTTTTGAACACACTGCTATTATGAAAAGTTTCCTGACAAGCTGAAATATGATATTAAGAGTTTATTATAGAAACCTGCCTTGTAGCTACACTCAGTGAAACTACAGCTAAACTTACTGCCTGATTTTGTTTTGTTTTGTTTGTTTATTACATTTTCACTATGAGATGAGATCATGGCTCTGTGTATGGGCCGATCGTGGGTACTGATGCAACACTGACATCCTCATAGTAAACAGACTTCTGCGTGCTTCTGCTGCCAAATTTCCAGAGCCAACATGGAAGCAGAACTTAAGACAAGCTTTATTTTACGTTCCCTTGCAAGGCTTATGTTGTGTCAGTTAATGTCAAATGTGTTTGCAGCAGTAAATGTCAGTACATTAGACTGCATGCAAAATCTAAGCCTAGCAACCCACGCTGTGCCTGATACACTTATACTATGGCTAACACACACACAGACTATCATAACAGCATTGTCAGAACTGCTTCCAGAACAGTACACAAATTTTATCAACTCAAATTATATTAACTCAGTGGTGACTGGTTGGCTGAATAATGCTGCTTGTCTAATGACGGGATAGAGATGAATTAGGTTCTGTATTTGTGTATATGTATTATTATTTGTATGTATGTCTTACTACATGTTCTATAGTATGTGGATGTGATCAAATTAGCAAAAAAAAAAAAATCCTTTTTCATATTTCAAGGATTTACAAGATGGCTGGGGTTTGACCTTTCAAGGTCAAAAGGTAACTGTCTTACTGAAGCATCCATACATGGCTTACTATTAGTGTTCCATAGTAACACTATCTCTTGGCCCTTGTTTCGAAGTTGTAGGCACTCAGTCTACAAGGTTTTGTGGCCTTGCCCTGACCTTTAGCTTTGACCTTGACATTAGCTTTGACAACAAGCAAACACAAAAGGTATTTTATACTTTTTACAACACTGCCACCAAAACTGTTTTGTGATGCAAATAACAATGACTCTATATGTTCATGCTGCAAACAAGGATTAATATTTCCACAAGCTGTGATGCAGAACACAACCGTTTTCTCTGCGTTATAAAATAATTCTATATACATATACTCTTATCACTGGTGGCTTCCCTGGAGAACAGCATGTACTGTGTTCTCAGATAGGCTGTATGGCTAGACACAAGCATGACACACACACTTCATGAAGTACAAGGGCGGTCATGTATATGCACATGGCTGACGTAGAATGTATAAAACACATGGGACTATGGGATAAGAGTACTCACAATGTGCTGAACTGGGATGCAGATACGTGGTTATATAAGGTATTACATAAGGCACACTCTCTTCTCTGATATTACTGCCCTTTTTTCTAGAGCTGAGCTGGAGAAGGTTACACGAGGTTGTGCTCCACCTTGACAACGGCTTTCGTCACCCCATGGGAATGAAGAGAGATGAAAGAAATGAGAGACAGAGGGAAAGAGAGCTCTGCAGGAGCAGCAGAGACGCATAGCAGCTAGGTTAAAGGGTCAAGAGGTGGAGGGTAGTGTGTATATGTGCAGAGCAGTAAGAGCTGATAAAAGGGATGCGTTTTTAGAATACTCAGGCTTTTTCTTGGTTACAGAAAATAACAAAACTACAATATGACACTTCTTTCACCTTCACTATTTCACCATGTATTATTCTCATCGTCTGCTATGTAAAGTGACTTGCAAACATTTAACCCCATTGAAAGAACTGAACGATGAAGCAGGTGGTGTTATCATTGATGCACATTAAAAATGAATTAAAAAAAAAGAAACCATGAAAATAATTTTTGTTTGCTTTTCTTGTGTTTAAGTGGACCATATAAAACTACATAGAGCTTACACCCTTGTGGAGCATGCAGAGCTCACTTGAACTGGCTTTGTGCTTGTGGAGCATGCAGAGCTCACTTGACTAAAGTTGGTAGGACAACCAATGAACTGGTATGTGTGTCATGAGTGCCCAAGACTCACTGATGCACATGAGGACAAACTGCTGAAACTGTTAATGTTGGCTATGATAGAAAGGTCTCAGAACACAGTGCATTGCTGTTTGCTGTATATGGGGGCCGCATAGTTGTAGACCAATCAGGTGGTATTAATGTTATGGTTTATCAGTATGTATTACTAGTAAGTATGGAGCCTTTAGTTGAGAGGAATCATGGATGAAATTACTGAAATGGCTGAAGTGTAAAAGAAACAGAATGATGACCAGATTCTTCTTAGACCTTAAACTGTGCTTTGATGTATCTGTAATTAGGTTGTACAGTCCACGACGAGTAGTTAAAAAAAAATTAAATCAGGGTAAAATTCAGAGCAGAGACAGCGAGAGTGAACGAGGATGAAGCAGAGGGGGATTAATCGGTTAGTGTTTGATGTGCTTGATCAGAAACATGTTTATTAACTGCAGAAGGCGAGCGGTAATTAACCCGCAGACAGCCAACTTTCTGGAGCGCCGTTCATGTGTCAAACGCTCTATCTCAGCTAAAGCTAGCAGTCTTCCACCTCTCGCTCTCCTCCCCCTCACTGCTCCTCTCGCCTTTTATGCCCTCTGCACTCCCCTCGGACCACTTTCCCGATCAATTAGCTGCTTGGCTGTTTTTTTTTTTCTTCCTTGCGTTCTGAGCAACTGGAGTGCTCAAAGAATCTTTAAGCCTGTATGTTGTGTGCACGGTTCAGTTAATGAAGATAAACATTCTTGAAGCTTGCAAAGGATTTAATCAAGGTTGCAGAGATGACTTCTACATTAATTCTCTTTCTCTTGCTGTGTGTGTGTGTTTGTGTTTATAGGGTAGGAGATGCTTCTTGAGTCGGTTAACGTCTTTGCTCTTTTGGGGTCAGAGGTCAGCACTGTTGTCCTGAGAGGCTAAGATTTTTAAATAAAAGATTGAGACCATAGTGTCAGAGGTGTGACATAGAGAGACAGACAGACAGACAGACAGGCAGGCAGGCAGGCAGGCAGACACAGACTCACTTTCTCCACAGACTGGCTGGCATCAATACCCAAGCTTTTGTTCATCAACATACAGTATAGTAAAGCCTTCCTTAACATCGCGTTTTTTGCATGAGTTTAAGTTTATATGCTCTTAGTGCTCGTGTGTACACACACATATACGCGCGCACACACACACAGAGCAATATGAGAGCTGTACATGCATGAAGGGAAGTGTCAGATTTTAATGAACATAAGCTAATGAGAACATTTTAAATTAGTCAGCCGTGATTAGAGACAGTGTCCATTTCAAACACACTCTACACATGCGGCATGGGGGGGATCCACAGTAATGTAGAGCCTAATACATTACTAAAGAGCAAACCAGGATCGGTGACAAGAAAAAAGTCTCTGAAAAGACATGAGGAAGAAACTTTTTCTAAGACTCGTCCTCTTTGATGCTCAACAGATGTGAAGCTTCCAGCCTACAGCATAAACATCGAAACTAAGATATTTAAAAGAGCAAAACAACAAGCTTCCTGGGTGTATTCAAGACAAACACACAATCCTGAGGTAATCAGAGGGGTAGGAATCCTAATCACCCAGAGTGCTATCACTGGCTGGTTTAGAACTTTTGGGTTCTTGGACAGTGAGAACACATGGATTGGATCTGGGATAGTGAATCTATGTTAAAAAAAAAATGTTGAAATCTGCTCAGTAAGCAATCATCCCATTGTGCCGCCTAATTATTGTCAATTGACAATCGCAGAAACTGGTTACAAGTTACTGCAGTTGTAGTGCTTGCAAAACTGAAGATGTAAATAAGCTGCATTTTATGTCACTAAAAATGTACTTTTTGCAAAAGTCATTCCAGAGTAAAGATGTTCAGGAACTGTTTTCAGTGTTGATTTGTAGACAGGAAAAAACGTAGACTGTCATCCTCGTCATTATCTCCTTAGTTTGACGTCACAGTGTGTGCTGTTATCTCCGTTGTTTACATGAGACGACAACGTACGAATTTGTTTGTTTTCATGTAGATTAACCTATTTTTGTCTTTTTATTTAAACAGAGCTTCTATAATTTATTTTTTTAAAAGAACAAATGACAACCCCCCTTCCAACCTTTTAAAAACCCATGTACAAAATTATTTAGTATTTACTACACGTGAACAGGGCAATCTGATTGGCGTGATACCTTAGAATATATGTATTATATATATATATATATATATATATATATATATATAAAGTACTGAATGTGGATGTCAGTGGTTATTCATTTAAGCAACACCAACCAAGTCTGGGGTGCATAATGGTTCAGTATGTACTTCATGGGCACATAAGCAAAAAAACAAAGAAATGAATGAATAAAACAAAACACCAAAATCATCATCACCATCGTTTGTTTCCATTTATTTATTTTTGAACCAGGAGGGTGTTTTTGTTTTTTTTTATATATTTTTTTTTAATCGGCAACTATTTACAATTTAATGGAAGTGCATTCTCATTGAGAGGTTGGCCTACATACTATACAAACACTGAAGAAAACTTGGATGTTTGCACAATAATTCAAAATTGAAGCATATACTACAAGAAACTACAAAAAAAGGAGATTTGTACAGTTTGTATTTTTTCAGTTTAAAGCATATTAATAATGATGCTGCCTGCTCTGACGCTGAATGCCTATGACAAATTGTGAGTGTAATTTTGATTCAAGCCATTCATTGACTCGAAATAATGACTTTTAATCCCAAAACAACAGACCAATCAGATCACACCATTCCTGTGTAGTATACACTAATAGACTATTATTAATTAAAAATATTTTCTTATTTAAGATCGGTGGAGAGCCACCAGCAAATTCTTGGTATTCTTTCAGGAGTTGACTTATGCATCACTTTCCTTGGCATAAGTTGAACAATTATGGCACATGAAAGTCAACAGTGCTACAGATATCACAGATATACTACACCACATGACAGACACTGGAAGCACTGTGACCCTGATCTGTAAATTTCAGATCTGTAAAATTTTGCCCTCTATATGCTTACAACAGCATAAATACTGAAAAAATAAAATGAAGTTAACAGCTCAGGGCCGCAATTCTTTGGACATGGCAGAACAGTCTGCTGTGGGGCACAGCCTATCTATCCTATGATGCCTCTTCTTCTATCCTATGATCCCTCTTGTCCCAGAGAAACCTAGTGAGAAAATGACTGAACCACTCCTTTCCAGTTCCTTGCAAAAAAGCTGATAAAATCATATTTGGTTAAAAAAGGTCTAATTCTTGAAAATAAAAGAGGTTATTACCATCAAATACTTTCATTCCATATTTTGTTGCTTTTTTGTTTCTAGGATATAGAGGAGATGGTGCTATCTGTGTAGCATGCTAACATCAAATTTAAATAAAAATTATAGTTGTCACATATCATACATCATAGAACTCACTGATGTTAACTAGCTAGCAATCTCTAGTAATGTGACTGTCTACTTTGAAATCATTTTGAATAAATAATAAAACAATTATAGAATATAATCTAGGAGGGTGTTAATCCCTCAACCAAATAATTACCTATATAATATGAAAGCTGAATTCTATAATTGCTTATTAACCAACTCACAAACCCAGAATAATGATTAAATCAACATGGCAGAAATGAATTTGCAGTTTGCCAATGCCACTAATACTAAAATCCTAGAAATTCAACACAACACTGTCCCAAAATTTTATAAGTAAGCTACAAAATCAGACTGCACTTCAATTCTAAATCTAAATTCTGAAAGAAATGATTCATTTTTTTGGTGTCACGGCACAGCAGTCATTAGAATTATTATATAACAGCAACAAAGTTCTGGGTTCAAACCTGCTGGTTGACTACGGGCCTTTCTGTGTGGAGTTTGTATTTACAGTCTATGCATGCATGGGTTTCCTCAGGGTCCTCCAGTTGCCCTATTATAAATTGCCCATGAGGGTGAATGGTTGATTGTATGTCTATGTTAGCAGACTGGCAACCTGTCCAGGATGTAACCTCACCTCTCAACCAAGGTCAGCTGGGATTGGCTCCAGCTTCCCCCTGCAATCCACAATGGATGATGAATATGAAAATGAATAACTGAATGAACTAAGACTGCTTCTTTACTTCTGAATCATTATCAGTGTACAACAATAAGCATTTTGGTCTGCATAGAAATACATTAGTCTAAAATTGCTACAAACAAAGGCTGCATTATGGTGTCAAACTATAGATTTGTCATACTTTATATTTAAATATATTTATTAATTTTATAAATTCTGCACAAAATTTTAATTGAATATAAAAGTGTCTGACCTGGGGACAAACAGCTCCAAAGGTGACTAAAACAGCCGTTTAGAAGTGCTTAGTGTTGTTTGACAGTTACTAAAGAGCTCTTTTCAACCATTTCAAAGTGTAAAAAAATAAGATTTATCATACAACAGCTAGTTCCAGTCAAAAATAGGTTGGCTGGTGTTCCAAGAATGCTTACTGTTCTACTAATCTAATCTACTATTCTGAAGATTTCCTAACGCAAATCAGTTACCACAGTAGTATTCATGACATCACCAGCCGCCATGGCAATTCAGGAAAAGTTTTATGGAATATTTTTAAATACTTGTAATGTGTAAGCATATTCAGATAATGATAAAAAGGATCAAAAGATGGAAATATCACCGAAAGCATCTTTAATGTGACTGTACACATCAATAGGAGCTAGCTATCCAGCTAGCCAATGTGCCATAAAGGGAATGCGGCCTCCAGTACCACCAGCAAAGCTAAAACAAACAGGACATTTTGCCATATTGTGTCTGAAATGTCACATACTTGATATAAATTTCTTGTTTATACTGTACGAGTGTTGTATAATAGCACTATCACACTCCCATTTGTGCTGTTATACTGAATATCGGTCCAGCTGAGATTCCTTATGTCGAATCACAGCCGTTCCGATATTCAGTATCAACGCACTCCTACTCATGTGATATTTCTGCAGCGTGTGTTGGTCACTGCAATCTGGAGCTAGCAGGCTGCCGAACTGATCACACCTAGCCTAGCATGGACAGTCCTGATGTGATAACACACAAAAGACTCTCCAGAGCACACAACTGGGTTTGAGTGCTGTGTTCTATCTATTATATTTACATTGATACTGACACCATTTACTCACTCACCAGCAGGATGTGAACAAACGGTAGAGTTGCACACATTTAGTGATGTGTAATTGGATTGGATGACGCCACACGTGCTCATTAATTACTCCTAAAATGTTTTCCCATTGTCTGCTGCATTGTTCCTCCTCTCCTTCCTTCTCTCATCCTCTCGCTCTCTCTCTCTCCAAAAGTTAATAGTGCCTTAGGATAAGGATGTACTGGATTGTTTAGAGAAGCAGAGCTTTCCCAGCGAAGCTTAACGTGATGTATTTTTAATCATTCTTCTCCTGCACAATCTTCCTAACCACTCGGTCAGTCCTGACTTTCTTTCCTGACTGAGTCTCTGTGTGTGTATGTGTGTGTGTGTGTAAATGTTATTTAACAAAAAAAAAACAAAAAAAAAAAACACAACAGAAACACTCACCAGCTCCACGAAAGACAGCCCTCCATAGCTGTGAGCAACCACAAAGATGTTTTTGGCATGTGATCTGGAAATGAAATGGTCCCACACATAAAGTGTGTGTTCCTCGGATGAACTGTTTTCCTGTAAACACACATATATACACAAGAACTGTAAGAGATAACCTCTGAACACATGCACACGTGCACGCACACACACACACACACACACACACACACACACACACACAAACACACAGAGACAGAAAGACAGAGCGAGAGAGAGATCCTCCTGGGTTCAATGAGCCTTGCATATTGCAAATGCCCCAAATGTAAAAACCGATAGCTCCTGTGACGGCAGGTTTAAATCTTAATTTGTACTCAGCTACACAATCAATGTGGCCTCGATACAAGCAGTAAGCACATAAATGGCCAACACTGGGGGAAGGTCGCACACTTGTGTGGACAGAAGACGCGTAATTAACACAGGCCCGAGGTGAAGCTCTGCCCAAATGAGAAAAGAGAGATAGAGATAGAGAAAAAGGAACAGATGCATCTAGAAAGAGAGGACGGGTATCGATCTGTGTGTTTGGAGAAGCCATAGATTTGTATAATTGAGAATTGAGGCCAAGTTTCATTCTCATCGAGCTGTGCTCTTAAATTAAGACTAATTATAAAACAGTTAAAGAAATAGTTTCTTTACACAGAAAATAATTAAAACCATGTTTACTGAAAGTGTACATTAACATGTCATTCCAACACATTAAAGCTAATACATTCAGAAATACTTGATTGATGATCATCTCTGAACCTTTACCCTCATTACACATGGTAAAAATATATTACACATTCTTTTTAATTACAAATTACAAAATTACAAATTACTCAATCAGGGGAAACTGCTACTTTTGGTTCATGTGCCATTTGGTTTGGCTTCATATCGCAAAATAAATAAATAAACAATCCACACAACAATACTGAAATCCCCAGAGCATGGAGAACACAGTGCAGCACTAAACAATTACATAATTATGGAAGTAACTAGTTTGCAGTTTATATCCAGAATTTATTTTCCATTTTTGAGCCAAATATCCAAAGCAATCTTATTTCCGCAGCAGCACTACAGCTCAGTACATTGGCTGGGTTTAGCAGCTCACATCCACAAACAAACAAAAAAAATTTAATGCCACATCTGGTTCACAGCTGTGTTACAGAACAGTTAATAACTTCAGTCTGATACAAAAGACTTTAAGTTAAATCAATTCAGAAAGGACTCTGAGGTTCAGACTCAAGTTCCTGTTAAAAGAACTAGAACTTTTGGACTATACAGTACACAGATATGAGAAAGACATTATTAGAATCGCACTACCGGTATCATCTTGGGTTCATTTTTCATGTCCTCTCAGGACATTTTTCCTTGCCACGATCATCTCACCTTATCAGGGATACATTAATACAATAAAAACTTATGTGTGGAGTTCTCCTTATGCTTGTGTGGGTTTCCTGCAGGTACTCTGGTTTCCTCCCACAGTCCAAAGATGTATATATTATGCTATCTGGCTGTTCCATATTGTCCAGAGGAGTGAGTGTGAATGTTTATGTGTGTGTTTTGGCCAGTGATGGATCTGGCGAGCTGTTCAGGATGTACCACGCCTTTGCCCAGAGTCAAGCAGAAATCCAAAACTTTTTTACCAGCTGCAGAAAATTATACACATTTTCCAAACTAATGAAATTAATCTAAAACTGAACAAACAAGTTTAAATGGCTCATGAATGAGTGAAATAATTATACTGATAAAAAAAGGAACCCATCCGAACGTGCCAAAGATTTAGATCCTTGCAAGCTAATCATGACAATTTCCTTGTTTTCTTTGCAGGATTTATTTCTGACAACTGTTTCTTTTTTTTTTTTTTTTACAAACTGAGCTAAAAACAATGGCTTCCTCAATATTTTGCCAGCACTTAAACGCAAATCCTGCTTTTAACAGGAGCCCATAAATTCATTAGGTCACAAAACAAATATGTAGATTCTTGAATAGACAGACAGAGAGACAGGCAGATATATTAAAATGTGAATTAATTAAAAACAAATCCCCATGCTTATAAAAGCAGAATGAACTTTGAGTTTAGGGCTAAGTGTGCGCATACACACACACCAACTTTTCCTCCCTGTTTGCAACTTTGTTGATTGTCTGCTTCGTCTCACACTCTCTTGCATCAGCATTCAATTAGAGATCAGGATTAATAACCGAATTAAAATCGAAGCAGCTGACATGGGCTAAAAGATTTCTTGACAAACAGCTTGTTTATGAAAGTTAATAAATATGAAAGGGGTAGCACTGTGATGCAACCCAGATTGCATTTTGGACTGTCCCACTGGGGTGTGTGTGTGTGTGTGTGTGTGTGTGTGTGTGTGTGTGTGTGAGTGTCTATATGATGATGTATATGGGGTGTGAATACAATCCCATACACACATGGTTTGATTATAAATAAGGGAACAAATTAGCTAGACAACACGAAATCTTGGTTTAAATTTCACAGTCAAGACTTTTCAATGCCACTTTAAATTTTATTTAAGATTAAACATAGTGATGAAATAACACATACAAAAAAATAAGCCCTGCATAAGCAAAAATCCACTGATGTTTATTCTACAGTGATTAAAAATACAGAAACTTCACTAACTTTTACACACAGTCCCAGGTAACATCACTGAATTTTATTAAACTGATATCTGTATGCAGTGACCTTTATTATCCTGTGTTTCCAACAAAATGTCAAATCAAGAAAGGGTAAAAAAATAAATGAATAAATCCTCCCCACCTCCTCCTCCTCATACACCAAATTCACACTGACTTAAAAAACTAAATTTGTTACTGTGTAAAATTGAATTTAAGATTTCTACTGCAGCGCTGATGGTCTGATTGGTCAGAACGTGTTGAATAATTTGCTTTATCCTAACAGTAACTCTGACACTAGTTCTGCCTTCAAGACAGATCATAAGCATAGAGTATATTAATACGCTGACTTTAATATGTTTCTATAGTAACCGCTCACTTACAGGGACTTGTAAGGCGGATAATGAAGAAATTTGAAGGCTAATAATAAACTGAGAAAAATAAGAATCCTGTTGTTATTTAAAACAAAGACGTGTATCTGTCTATATGATGGACGTGTTCTGTAAGTAATGATCTGTTTAATAGTTAAGGAAGGAGTCTCCAGTGTCAGGGCTTTTTCTAACAATTTACCTAATAGAGAAAGTGTGTTCAGGAAAAGGAACTTCATTTGAGCTGAACTTTACTTGGGTCTTGGAGTTCTGAGTTTTTGTAATACAGTAGAGAGGTAATAAAGATAGAGTAAGCAAATTGTAATTGTTGAACAATTGCTGTGGAAGGCTTTGATTTTGGGAAACACTGCTCACCAGTTTGGGGTTAAAACTCCCTCCCGGTTCACACTAATCTATAACAGCATGTCGGCAAAAGTTTTACTCCAAACTTAATACTTAATGTATTAAAGGTTCCCATTTCGAACAAATAAAACTTCATAAAAACTGAATGTGGTGCAGACACCGTGGAAGATGCTTTTGTGATTTAAAAGAAAAACCCCAATGGAAAATGAACGCATACGTTTATTCTTACCAATGTCAAAACAGCACAAATATCACAATAAACAAATTCAGCACAGTGTGTCAGATCTCTAGAGGTGCTCTTTAGTTTTAATCGCTGTGCTATTCCATGAGTGAGTGAGTGTGTGTGTGTGTGTGTGTGTGTGTGTGTGTGTGTGTGTGTGTGCGCGCGTGTGTGAACAAGAGCTCGGCTCCTCTGCGACGTACTGGCAAAAGCAGGTAACGTCCCCCTACCTTATCACCCAAGCACAGAGACTAACACCTGGCCCAAACACACACAAACACAAAAGTGGCCACAGAGTGCGCTCACACACATGCACACACACACATTATACACAACATGATTGACTACCTGCTCTGATAGGGTCCACCCTTATCTCAACCGAATTTGCATATTGTGTAATTATTTCCCAGGGTTAATTAGCTCGGCAAAGCAGGCTGCCCTCAGAGACAGCCTCCTGGTGACAGATTCACCCATCTCTCTATTTCTGTCTTTCTCTCCTACTCAAACATGTGCCAGTCTGGTCACACTCCCTGCTGTTCCCTAACCTGCTTTGCCTCACACAGACCATCATCAAAAGTGTAAAGGTGTGTGTCCATGTGTGTGTGGAGGCATGGAATATACTTAGAGTCCATATGTGCACAGAGATCGTCATTGCTGAAAGCGTAGAGCTTTGAAGCACCTCTGGAGTTGAGCTTAAACCAGAGAGATGAGCTCTTAATGGAGGTACCGGGCTATTACGGCACATCCTTGGAGCTCTTGGCCTTTCCCTGTGATCACTGCTCATACTGTGTCATGCTCAAACCTTGGCTCATTCTTTAACCATTTTTTTCCACTGCCAACTGTCACACTCACTTGCATCAAAGAACACTATAAGGCTATATATATGCATGTCGATTCTGCAGAGAGAAAAATAGAAATGCTGTTTGCACCCTGAAAACCTGGGATATTTTACTTGCATCCCCTTACTGGTATTTTATTGTACAGTGTGCATTCATCTGCTGTGAACAGATAGTTATGCAAGATGCTAGAACTACCACCTGGTGGTTATATGCCTTCACACGGTATACAAAGCAGAGAGTGAAAGTACAGTGTTGAGTCAAGAAACAGTGCTGGGGTGGTGCCAGTGGTAGTACGACCGGAAGAGGCCTTTATTTTGAAAGGTATAGAAGCATACTCTGTATTAAACCTTGAATTACGGAACGAGTATGGGAGTCAAATATGTGTATAAAATAAAAACAAGCTTTCTCAAGGTATCGCATTCAAAAGAATTACCCTCTTGAGGCCACAGTGACCTTGACCTTTGACCTATAACCTCTAGAAATCTAATCACTTCATCCTTGAGTCAAGGTGGGTATTTGTGCAAAATTCACAGGAATTGGCCTGGCGGACAGACAACCCAAAAACATAATGACTCCAGCCCTGGCTATTGCCGACGTGGAGGCATAAAAACACTGCATCTGTTGCAAGTTTTATTACACTTTAGGCTGGATGATATCTAAAAAAGAAAAAATAAATAAATACATTTTCAGACAGTTTAAAAATTACACACAGAAAGCAAAATCTGATACCATGCATGTATAACACGATTTCTGTACATTGTCATTACACCCCCTGCAAACAGTTAAAAAGTTTTAGAGATTCTTTAAGATGACCAACACCCGAGCGTTTCTGTTTCCCCTCATAAAATTACACACCACTGTTACAAATTAGCAAAAATCTTTGTTTGCTGAAAGCTGATTACACCATTAAATCACCCAAACCCCATTTATTACCTTCTCACTATATAGACATTTAAATAAAGAATTCAGTTTCCATTTTCTATCTTTTCATTGTAGGAAATGCATCAAAATGTCATGAAGCCATCATTCTCAATTATGTCAAATGATTCAGTTTTTGTTCACACTTGTGCCCCCTCATCATTTTCTTGGATGTGTAACCCGCGTGAACCTTTCTGGCATTTGGACCTGTTTATTTATTCTACACTGGAACAGAAGAAATAAAATCACACTAAAGATTTTTTAAGGTTTATTTCTTATATTTTTTAAGTCATAAAGAACACAATTGAGCTCCACGTGCTTGCATGAGCAGGTGTCTAACTCTCTTTAAGAGCTTAATTGTATACTACATGGAAACATAATGAAACGCAAACTATAATGAGATTTCTGTAGCTTATATTTACATATTATAACCATAGTGGCAGGTCAGGAAAGCTCTGAGCTTCAAATTGAGCTAGCGATATGTAGCTAATAGAAACCTATACTGCCTATTCATTCACAAATGAAAGCAAAGTAACAAAACAAAAGTAAATTACCACCATTAAGATGTTTTAGTAAACACTAGGCAAGAACAAGGAAAACAAACTGAAAATTTGATGGTTTATTTTTCTATTTTAAAGCATGATAATGATGGCGCCTGCTCCAAGTGTAACTGCCCCACAAGTTTGTTTTGTTTTTAAATTCCGAGATTGCAAACCAATCAGATCTCACCGTTCCCGTGTATTATACACTGTGTAATTACAAATAGATTATCGTATTAGTAGCAGCAGCAGGAACCTATGAGAAACAATGAATGTGACTTTTTTTTTAACCACAATGACATTCTCTCTGTTAGCCACTTGGCTATAGCCTCCAGTCAGCAGGAGAAACACCAGCACCAGCTGCATGGATGTGCCACATACTCACGGTCACTCAGCCTCCCATCTGTACGCCGCATGTGAGAGCATTAAGCAGAGGAAAGTACAAACATGTACAAACAGCTGCAGACGTGGGGGATCCGAAACAAAATGGCACTAAAACATCGCCAATTTGTTTTGACAAATCCACAATTCATACCAGTCTTTCAGCGCTTAGTGCCAAACACACTGGAACACTGGAGGTGGGATCGAATGTCAAGATTAGCAACTGCTAGTTGTCACACTGCGAAAACAGCACATCATGCACAAGGACACAGGCTACAGTGGAAGGTTAAACAGGCTCACTGACTGATGAGTAAATACAGTACCAGGAGAATATCATTGCATCCAAGCGAGGGATGAGTTAGCGAGG
This sequence comes from Neosilurus hyrtlii, assembly GCA_028564935.1. Taxonomy (NCBI): domain Eukaryota; kingdom Metazoa; phylum Chordata; class Actinopteri; order Siluriformes; family Plotosidae; genus Neosilurus; species Neosilurus hyrtlii. The sequence goes on from JAOUQZ010000027.1 coordinate 13,090,472, forward strand.
ATTTATCAAGTAACTGAAGTAAACTACTTCAAACCTTACAAACTATTTAGATGTTAAAGCATAACAGTGCTTTCTTAGAAACTCTTTCTTAGACACTCTTTGTACAGTGAACTAGCATCAGTAGCATTTACTCTTATTAATCAGGATGCCATAACATGCCAGCCCTTCTCCAGGCCACTTTTAAAGTGCTTCTCTAAAATAGCGCCCAGCCTCGGCCCCACACTGACACTGACGTTGACTAAACAAACTTCTCACACAACTGAACCCTCTGAGTGATCTGAATAGCTAACCTCATCAGGATACAAGCTGATTTTGATATTGGTAAATAATTAAAAATTAAACAAGACGGGCTGGTAATTACACATTGGGTAGGGCTCAACAGTAGATCCAGTAGAATGTGGACCTTTACTCTCTGCTGCATCCATATTATCATTCAGTCACCGGTTATCTGCACACTTCCCTTGTCACCAGAACATGTTTATGGGAAATTCAATATTATAGGGTTTGAATAGTAGCAGTGTACAAGACTGCTGGGTCCTGGATGATAAAGCTGGAGCCGAGTTTTTTGGTGGCGCGTGGGCTTCCTGATAGCATGGAAAAACTAGCCGTCTAGGGTTGGCTAAATAGCTACTGGCACTTCTTTCCTGTAGATTTGTTCTTCACACCTGGCCAGTCACAGACAAGGTGCCTGTTCAGAGACATGAAGGAGCCTTGAAAGTGCCCTCGTGTCTCATACAAAGGGGGTAAAAAAAATGAAAGAAGAAGGAAAAAAACAACCCAAAAAAAACCCATTGAGTTTTAACTACCGGAGAGATCACTGGAAGCCAGTAAGATGATAACCAATGCCAGCTGAGAGGATGAGGCCAGAATAATAACATGTTTTGTGCATGCCAAAAATACAGGAAATGGAAAAATAGAGGAAAAGAAAAAACTTTCATTAAACAGAGCCAGACAGACCCTTGACACAAAGAAACCCGGCCCATCACTGTACAGAGGCGTGACCTTGCTACCATCGAGCTAATCTCAACGAAATTTGGTGGTGCATTGTTTCAAATCAATATCTCATTAACAAAGTACAAAAGGACTGGTGCCTGTCTAGCAGGGGTTCCCTGTTAAAAGACAGCTCTCGGCTACGTATAGCCAGAAAGGTCATCTTCGTCAAATCTCGACCTGCCTCGCGCCAAGCCTGTGATTGTCAGATTAAATTACTGCTTGGGTTTAATTGACGTAGGCGAGGTGAGCGAGCAGCCACTTGTGTGAGAGTTTGGTGGAAAGGCCTGCTGTGAGGGGCCTGGCTTCGGGTCCTTGCAGCAGATTGGATGTGTTTAAGGTTGACCTGACAGGAAGATTGGGAGCAGACATCTGAGAAAAGGCCTCGTCCCTTGGAACAAGTGTAAATGCACAGCTTCAGAAAGAGGTGCACGCAGACAACGACGGATCCGAACGCAAAAATAACACTAGATACAAATGCATGAACTTCGCCTGCATAACCACCCACAGACAATCTGAGCTACACAATGGTGCCAGATTCTCTTTTTGTACATATAGTTACCATAAATCAATATTTCTAGGCATACTCACAAACTCAATAAGTACATCTATGGACATGTATGCATGGGTTAAACAGGTGAGCACCCCTGGACCTTAGCTATTGACCCTTGCTTTGGCTGTGTCACAAGTTCATACGTTTAATTAAGCCCAGTCCAGTCAGCACGCATGTCCTTGCAATAAGGTCACAAACAAGGTCTCGAAGGCCAAAGTTCACCCGTGCTTGGGGCTTTAAGAAGTCTCTTGGAGAGATGTGAACAAAGACAGCTTCAAGGTGATGCAATAGCCAGTTGGAATACATAACGCCTCCTCCTGACAGCTCAACCCAGACCAGGTCTTATCTCAAAGACGTGCAGGTTAGTCGTGTACGAGGCAGGCATAGGGGAAAAGAACATCTCCAAAACACGGATTCCGATGCTCCCGCGAGGAATATATGAGTAGGAAAAACAAGGGATAAATAATGGATGGCGATCCTGAGGAGACAGAGGCGGCTGTTGGGTACATGCTGTGTGAACATTATCCACTATCCCGGTCTGTGTGTCACCTTGAACTGATGCTGACTCCAAATCAACACTCTCACCACTGACTTCCTCATGCAGTGCAACTGTTGAAGAGGATTTAGAGTTCATATAAAAGGCAGGGGTCCAACTGCACCAACATGCTTCCACTGACGCAGTATTATTTACTCATTTACTTATTTTAGTCGGCTTTTCGGCATGAGGCATGACATTATGGACAAATTGATAGTGCAATTAAGTATCCAGGACAGACACGTTTCATGTTTAGCTATACACAGTAGTTAATTATTCATAGTAGCAGTGGATAAATATGCTTAACAAACCAAAACTAATTGGACCAAAATCAAAATATGGAACTGGGCAGCATACTAGAGCTTTTACTTATTTGGATAGCTAATGCTTATATGATTTCGTTTGTGAACTGTGAGTGCAGTAGGACTGGGTACATAATGTTCAGCAAAAGGTATAAAAAACAACAACAATAAAGTTTGTCCAATATTTTAAGACAGTAACAATTGTAGTGCAAAAACTTTTTACCCTTCAGTAAAGGAACAACGGGCAAATCAGTCTAAATATGACTAGCATACCAAATATAGACTTATATCAAAATGCATTTTTAGATATATAGATTGTGCAAAATATTTAAAGCTAAAAACTGTAAGCATATTGTTTTTTATAAACATCTCTCATAGGCATGATCATTTTGGAACTGCAACATGAACTTCCTGCATATTACGTTCTCCAAAACCTCAATCTTGACATAAAACAGGAAAATGAGGCAAATAAGTGTTCTAATACAGACCATTGACCTTCTACAAGAGAAGTAAAACACTGTCTAGATGATGTACAAAAGAAAAACAGAGTGAAGCCATGTACTCAAAGTCTTCAATAAACTCATGCCACCACTGCAAGGATCTGACACTTAAAGTTCTGCAGGCACTTAAGAAATGAATAAACGAAGCGACAGAGAGAGAGAGAGAGAGAGAGAGAGAGAGTGCAGAGAAGAAAAAATAGAGGAGCACCTCTCAGTGCAAGCTGCTCCTTCCCAATACCCCCTCTCTCTCTTTCTCTCTCTCTGTCTCTGAACAAAAAAGCAACAATAAGAAATCCAAAGAAAAAAAGTGAGAAAAAAAAATATTCTAGTCATTTAGAAAAACGGCTCTTTTCCCTTAGGGGCTCGGGCCTTAAGCCCGTCCCGGTTAGGCCTGAATGAAATCTTTGGAAGCTTCTTAAGCCTTCAATGTGGGTTTTGTTCCTGCTATTCCTTCGCTTGGCTGACAGAAAATAGGTAACTGGATTAGGCTTCAAATTCAGAGTAAAGTGAACTCCCAAAAAAACCTTGTGTATGCCTGCCCCGCCTCTCCCTCTCCCCATCTCCCTCGTCCACTCGGCCTCTCCAGAGACACTAGACGTGGGCCGTTGGGGCTGTGATCTTTTAAGAGTGCTAGGAGATTATGCAGGCTTGGGGGCTTCGACACTATGAACCCCGGGGGGAGCAAAAAGTAAGAGTGCTAAAGGCAGTTAAGGGCTCCTTAACGAGGGTAAGGAAGCGTATTAATCAACTCAACTGTGGGCAGGAACAGGCTCCCTGGGCTAAGAAGAGCGACGTGCAGGTGGTCTGCAGCTCAGCAGGAAGTCAAGGAGGGGAGGAGAGAAGCCTGAGCTTGGTACAATACCGCTAGAAAAGATTAAAAAGTTCCAGAGAATGAGAGTGGGCCTGACGCGCCCACTACTCTAGGGCTTGAGAGAATGGGTGGAGAAGAGAGAAAAACACACATGTGGACTTGCAAATACAAACACGCCTTTAAGCTGGAAGCCAAAGAGATGCACTGTTTATGGACCCACGCAAAAAAACATCACGCTTTCCTCCCACCTGAACAGGTGTCCAATACGCTTCAGGACACTAAGAACAAGTGTCTGAGCCTGTTTAAGGATGGAATAGAGACGGAAGACTGATTATCTTGTGACATGCTATTCAAGGTTGCCAGTTTGCCATCATTTTATCATTCCTGTTTCGTGGATGAAGCTGATGGGTCAGGTGTAATCGCCACGCAAGTATTTTAAAAACGTTATAAGACAGCGAGACAGGATATAAACAGCCAAGATGTACATTGTGGTGTAACACAATGATGCCACTTGTATCTGCTTCTGGATCCAGATAAATGTATCGATACCTGTATTCTGTTTTAAACCACCGTTTTCACAGAAACACTGAAAATTTATGCCTCGTGACCACTTGCCCACATGAAATTTTAAACCTCTCACTTGTGCAACTCTTTTTCCCTAGTCTCAACCACATCCCATGTTTACATGTGACTCCATGTTCTAAATAAAGTGTTCATTGACGGACATTTCATGCATGTGACTTTGTGTAATGTTCAGCATTCCCATGTACACACTGTATTCAACAGCTACAGGATGCAAAATCCAAACAAGGTGTAGATGATTTCAAATGTATGATAACAGAATGCAAATGTTTTTTTTGTTTGTTTGTTTTTAACATTTACTGCATTTGGCAGACGCCCTTATCCAAGTGACTTACATTTTTGTTTTGCAGTTGAGGGTTAAGGGCCTTGCTCGAGGGCCCAACATTGGCAGCTTGGTGGTACTGGGGGGTGAACCACCAACCTTCTAATCAGTGACCCAGAGCCTTATCCACTGAGCCTCCACAGAAATGGTGGAGTTTAAGCTTAGGACCAATGGGGTTGTGTTTATACGGACGCTATGGCGTTGATGTGCACTGAAACATCAGTTACAATCACTGTGCATTTCTTCCATGAAACCAACTGCTGGATAAAAATAAAAAGCACTTCAGTAACACTTAAGAATTATTTTTAAATGCAACCATTACAACAGAGTGAGTACTGAGTCTGAACCTAAATCTGCTCACGGATTGCTAAGTACAAATAACAAGCAAAAACTATGCCAGGAGCACTGAACACAATTAGCACATTTTTAAACATGTAAAGGCCACTGGGGCTACATGGGTGTGTGGAAAAAAGCCTATTTTATTATATTATATTTTATTATTAAACTGAACTTAGTGTTACATCCTTTGTTTTAAGGTTTCCTATAGAAATTCTGATCAGCAAAAATATCTACACTTACTATACTAACACGCACACACACACGCACACACACACACACACACACACACAGAGTCACTTGCTGTCCTTGTACTAGTTCCTTTGCTGCTGTCTGAGCATGTATAATGTAAGTGCTTAGAAAGGGAAGCTGGACTCGCCTAATGTGTGAGAGTAGAATTGGGAAAACCATGGCTAGGGCTGCTCTAACGATCTCACGCTGCTAGCATTACAAAGTGCAAAAGGTTCTGGGGACAAGATGGAGCGAGGTGAGGAGAGAGTCAGTGAGACCTCATTATATGAATCCTCAACTATTCCAGTTGAAATATTTATTACGACTTTATTATGGGTTCTTTCCATCACCTCTGTGTGTGTAACGCTTCGTTCTTGCTCTTTCTCACCCACATCCGTGCGACTGCATCGACACGCGAAAGCATCAGTAGAACTGGAGAAGTATCCTCTTCGTATTGATGGTGTGCTTTCCCTCGTCTGTGAAGCTCGTCACATGTAGCGCACTGATGAAACGGTTACGTCAAAGTGAGAAAGGCTGAAGTGTGAGGATTTGCACTCGCTGATGGCTACTTCACAGAATTCCTTGTCTCATTCTTTTACGTGTGTAAGTGAAAAGAAGAAGGGAAAAATAATCCGACTGTTGAATACTGTTGCAAAGAGAATTCATTAAAATAAGTGAAGGGTGTCAAAGTTACTTTGGCGCGATAGGAAGGCCGTCACCAAAGCACGTGTTTATTGAGCGTGAGAACGCGGGTTGTACGGATTCCGATGTGATGTTAATAATGTGGATAATCATGCTTCTCAGAACAGTGCGTGTGAAGGTACTACTGGATGTGGTACAGGAAGTGTGTTGACAGCTCACACAGCGCTCGTGTGTAACTCATGCCGGTAACTGACAATATAAGGCGTGTGATGTGGCTCGCATACACACGTAGACATGTAGCACGGACATCAGTGAAACAAAGCGTTAGCGATCTGCCAACAGATTTTTCTCTCTTCTTCTTTTTGTCGGACTACTACGCTGAATTACTTGAGAGCTGATTTATCTTTTTGATTGGGCAGGTGTTATCCGTGAATAAAAAAGTGCCCCGGGTGTGTGTGTGTGTATGTGTGTGTGTGTGTGTGTACTGTATGTATGTGTATAGGATTAAGTGTTGTATCCACAGAAAGCGATAAGAGATGTGATGAGCTGCTGCTGGGGAATTATGGATTTTAATGATAGTGAATCTCATGGTCAACAGCTACAGGGGACACGGCCTGATCAACCTATTCAGCTGTGTGTGTGTGTGTGTGTGTGTGTGTGTGTGTGTGTGTGTGTGTGTGTGTGTGTGTGTGTGTGTGTGTGTG
>JAOUQZ010000027.1:13115033-13131840 GCA_028564935.1 Neosilurus hyrtlii
AGAGAGAGAGAGAGACCTGTGGGAGGAGAGAGGAGAGAGAGAGAGAGAGAGAGAGAGAGAGAGACCTGTGGGAGGAGAGAGAGAGAGAGAGAGAGAGAGAGGTTAAATCCTTAGACAAGAGAAAAAGGCGGGCAGTAAAATCCAAGAAAATCAGCCTTACTAGTAATTTCTGAGTGAAGACTTGAATGACTCTGTTCACCCCAATGCTGATTGGGGTAGGAAACACAGGGAGCTTGCTGTTGGGTGCCGCTTGGATTGCCTGTGCTCATTTACGGCACACCTTTGTGTCGGACCTGTGTGTTTACAGCCGGGGCCCAGGGCCCGAGTACTCGCAGCTCCTATTCATGCTGCCTGTCTTTTAGCTGAGCCTGAAACACCCCTTAAGCCCACTTAACTACCATTTTCCCCTCACTCTCCCGGCTCTCCTTTTGTGCTCTCCTCCATTACATCAAACGCAGGAACAAAGGCTGCAGAACAGAAACCGTGGCTGCAGAATAGACCCATCACAAATATTAATTTGAAAAGGTGTTGAAGTGCGAATCTACTTTTATGCACAAGGACAACTTGGGATCTCTCTCTCTCTCTCTCTCCTTCGTCCCCCCCCACCCCACTGCACCTCCCAGCTTGCTTGCTCTTGCTCTCTCTATCTTCTTCAGCAGGGGGATTTCTTTATGGGCTGCAATGAGCTTGGTTTTCAGCTGCAAAAGGGGAGGCAAAAGGGGCTGGGAGTGCAATTATCCATAAGCAAAGGATTGAGATTCAGCCAGGCTAAAGACTCCACACTAGCCATTATGAGGGACTGAGATGTGAGGCTGCATTCAACTCAGCATGTCTATTAAGACACAGTGGACACACACACACACTCCCTTTTTCACACACACCTACACACAAACACAGTGTACAATTCACACTCATATACACACAAATTTGAATCGTGAATTTTATAAATACCAGCATTTTCCTTTTATTTATGAAAATGAGTGATTTTTTTAATCAGCTTTGCTGTAAAAAAACAATGTCGACAAGCAAACCGAAGGCGGAGTTAACCCGAAGCATAAATAAATTACTTTTATTAAATTAAGTGAAAATTTCACTGAACTTCCTGCTGCATATTTCATATTAAAACTTATAATATATACTCCGCTTAATTTAGTGCATGTGCTTATGTGGAAACAATACAACGGCAAGTTTGCAAACGGATTCTCCTAATTATTGTCGCATACAAATTATACTTGCAGGCGCCTTGAAGAAAAAAAAAAAGAAAAAGAAAAACAACACCCATTTTGCTAAATTACACATTTACTTCAAATGACTATCATATAAATATAAAAAGAGGAGACAATATTATTTTTACTGTAATCAGAAAGTATGAAACAGAGAAAGACAGACAGCACTTTAACAAACCGGGGAGGGGAAGATAAAATAAATAAATAAATAAACCCACTCTGCCTTAAATAATCATCCTCCACATTTTTCTGTCTGCATGTCAGGTGTTTGATGTGTGAATGGCTAAGCAGACAGTTTTAGCCTCAGTGCAGGAGAAAAAGCAGAACATGGCTAGTTTTCCTAAGGAGAGGGTGCTGCCACTTTTTGCAGGGACATCCTGTCGGTGTCTGCTTAGCCAATCATCATTCGGAGGGTTTCTCCTGAAGGACACACAGACACCAAAAAAATAAGATGCACCCAGTGTAATCGCCTGCACCCATTCTCTAACACTGGGTATTTCTACTGCCTTTAGGACATCACAAATGAATGAGAATAGCAACAGAACCTGGAACCCTTCAATTTTGCATCCTTTCTGATGTCAAACTGAAGACGCACAGGGACGATAAAGGGCATACTCAGGCGAAGTAAACCAGACCTGTTCATGCTTCTGCAGATGTGTCTGTGTGTGTGTGTTTTGGGGGGTGTTTCCAAGTTTTGATCATTAACAGAGCTGCCACAGCTCCGATCAAACCTTTTCCCAGCATGCTCGTCCACAGGCTGGGGCCCCTCTGCAGGACCCGACCTCACAGCACAGCTTTCTGGGCCACCACAAAACAGCCAGCAGGGATCTAAATTTCATTCAGAACCCCTAACCATCCAGCCCCTCAGCCTCCAAACACACACACAATTACTCATAATCTGCTTACGTGGGTAGACCGAAGTGGGTTTGCTAACATTACCGGCGAGCAGCCCTTTTTTGACAGAAGACGGGAAGAAGAAAAGAAGGCCAGTGGTCTCCAGGTGTCTGGTAATAGTCCCGAGAATTGGTTATTATTCGTCTCCGTCACATGTCAAGACTTAAATATTTCACACACTATTTTTGGTCAGTGTTGGGAGAGTGAGTCAGGGATAGATGGGGAAGGGTATGACAGAGATAAAGAAACTATCATTGCCTTTGGGCTCATCAAAGACCAAGAGTGATGTAAAGGAGAAAAGAGAAACGAAATGTCGTTTTCTTTTTTCTTAGAGCTCATTCCAATTCTCATCTCGGTGCCTGGACTTTATGCATCTTCAGTCTCAATACCTTATAGATAGTTTTCCATGAAAACTCTTTTTCTTATTGAATTGTTTATTTATTTATTTATTATTGTCAGTAGGGTGGTGCTCATGCACCAGCCATTTTACACAAGTGTTAAAATCCCTATCGTCCCTGTGCAGTTCACTCAGGCGATAAAAGGCCTTGTGTACTGTTCATCAATACTAAAGATGTTTTAACGACATTTAAACGAACTTAACAGACGTGGTCCAGGGGAGATGATGATCCAATAACGTGAGCTGTGTTTTCTTTCTGATGTTTAATGAGGAACTCATTTTTCTTCTACAGCCCTGTTTAGGTTAGTGGATAGCAAAGGCCTAACAAAATTACACTGGAAGCCTTTTTGAGTATTAATTCTCTGTATGGAGACAGAATTTAAAGACATTTTCATTTCTTTCTTCACCTTTACGCAATGAGAGTTCTGTGTGTGGTGGCTTACGGAGGAAGGGATGAAGGCTAATGCAACAGCTTACCACATAGAGATGAGACACGAGAGATGAAGAAAGAAAGAAAGAAAGAAAGAAAGGAGGGAAGAAAGAAAGAAGGAAAAAGAGAGCGTTAGTCCAGCATTCTTTCCATTTAGTCCTCCATTCGAAGCAGCGACGTCATTTTCTTTCCATAGGGGTCTACGTGAATGCTCTCTAAAGCTCCTGGATCTCGCCTTGATCTGGGCAAACAGGAACGAGCCCTCGGTTACTTATGCATTCATTTATCTTTTCATCACACACAGCTTAGCAGCTCTTTAGTGCTTTTACGCCCTCTGTTCCTTCCCTGTCCCCTTCAAGGGGCATCTACATAGGGTGCACGCCTAACAAGGGCTAATGGTATCGCATTTTACCACCCCATCCAGAGAGGAGGGGGGAGGAAGAGAAAAGGACAGAGAAAGTGGGGAAATGGGAGAAGAAAAAAAAAGGAAGAAAGGAAGGAGAAAAGGAAGAAAAAAAAGAAAGAAGGAAAAAAAAAAAGCTAAAGATTGTGCATGGAGGCAAATGACCACAAACGCGGCCAGGCCTAAGTCCTAATGAATAAAAATGAAGATCTTGTCAAATGATGAAGTGACAGGTTAATTTGTAGCGCTGCGATTCTGTGTGAACAAGCAGAGGAAGTGAGGGAGTGTGAGATCGTCAGAGGAGAGAGAAGGCTAAAGAGAAAGGGAGGGGGTAGACAAGGGGAGAAAGGGAGAGAGAGAGAGCAGGAGAGAGCGAGAAAGGGAAAGTTAGAGATTGCTTCCTCTTCCTAAGAGAAGGCTGCCACCTATCTGCACACGCAAACACAACCACAGGCAGTGCTTTCTCACACACACATTACATGCATATTTTTCATATACGAGATGAAAAAAAAAAAAAACCCTTCCATAAAAAAGAGGGGAAAAATGGAAGAAGAGCCACACCAGAAAACCAAAAGACCAGGACTGATGATGAAAGCGAAGATATGATTAAGTGCAGATATCTAAGTATTGCTTGGGAAGAAAAAGAGAAAAAAAATACAGAAAGGCCGAGCTATCAAACGTATATCGCTGCCTGGAGCGGGTGTTTGCTCCTGTGCCAGATCGTTATGCCCATACACACACACACACACACACACACACACACTAAGATCCACAAGCTCACTCTGATAGCGAGCACACCTTCAGGGCAGGCACACGCTGCACCTTTGATCACTGCGACGGCAAATGGGTGCTATTTGTCTTCTTTTGTCCCTTCAGTGTCTGTGTATTAATGCACCTCTGATCATCATCCTGACCAGCTGTAACATTTACTCATGTGAGTGTTTTCTCTCTGTCTCTCTTTCTCTCTCTATCACACACGCGCACACACACACAGTACATACAATAACTGACTACCGCTGTATTTCAGATACTAACAGTAGCACACAGTTTAAAACCCCATTAATAATCTTCCTGGTGTAGAAACACCTCCACAGGATGAAATGAAACCTGCTCCATATGACGTTAAACAGAAAAGCTTTCATCAGAATTCATTCAAACCAAATCGTTGGCATACCTTCTACCCACGGCCTAGTAGCTTCTTTAGGAATTCCTTTAACTCTAAACTACATTTCCTGCTCAGTGAGCATTTATTTCATGAGCATTCTTTTAATGGCTACAATAATATTTTGTCTATTTATTAGAGCCATTTTTATTCCTGAACATTAAACACAGGGGGAAGCAGTTAACTATAAACACTCGATGATAAATATAACTAGGTTGTGATTTTCACTACTGTAACTAAATAATAATAATAATTTAAAAATATTGCAGACCTCGTGGCTATACTTCATGGACCTCATTTTGAGAACCACTTTATTTATTTATTTATTTTGTTCAATAAGGATATCTAGAGCATGTTTTGCATTTATAACTTGTTAAAACCCAAGTAATACGACTGAAAACCCGACTAATATTAGCATTACATGACTACAGTATATATTATGCACGGACAGGACTCCCATGTGTGCGGAGATGACTGATATTAAATCTTGTTCCTTGAAGGTAAAAGAAATCATAGGGTAAACGCAGGTCCATGGGTCTAGATGGCATGTAAACAGGGCAAGATTCTGAAAATGTTACGCTGCGTGTAAATATCTCCTCAGAAAAGTTTGATCTCCACCATTAGCCTGATACATAATGACGTTTTCTGCTGACTAGCAATTGACTACACCGCTACACCTCTAATCCAAGCATGTCATGTCTTGTGGTATACTTGCTAAATAGTCTTTAAAGCAAATAAGACAGGCTTTGACTGTAATCCGGACAAATTAAATATTTTTTATGTAATCCATCAAACCACAAAGCTCTTAATCCGTTAATTCGCATGTTGCACAAAACACTTAGAATGACTGTAGAAAATCCTAGGTCACTCTTAAATATACTTAGCGCAGTTCTAATTCTGACTATAAAAACAGTTTATACAGTAATGCGCAGGGGGTGAGGGGTGGGGGGAGGGGCTGTTTCTGCTCTCATGTTTAGCAGTTTAGCAGAATGTTCAGAACGGCCCAGGCGATGATTTCAATTTCCCTTCATTGCCTTTATTTAAAGCCTAATCTTTGCTATTAAGTCATTGCTCAACGTCACTAACAGAGATCATAATAAAGGCGTGAGGATACAGTGGCTTCTATTTTCCAAAACAGGGATAAAGAAGTGTCTTCTTAACCCTTTACGGCCCAGATGTTCCTCCCTCCAGTATTTACACACCAACTCCTACTAGAGTACTACCTGAATAATTCATAGTAGTTGATGAATAATAAGCACCAAACTATGTAACTGAATTACAAAGTGTGCCCCCCCAAGGATAAAAACAACAAATCATCTTATAAAGGGCAGCAAGCCTGAAAACATGCAAACGTATTGAACGTATTGGACTTCTCAAAGTGAGAAATCTAGAACAGATGAATATCAACCAGCGCTAGATTTCTTGGGTTTCTGGGCTATTGGGAAGCCAGTGCAGTATCCTGTTGCATTGCAGGTTACAGGCCACAGCAGGGGCTTTTTGATGCATTAGCTGTAAGCTGGAAGACAACATACCGAGCAGCCGCTTTTTCAGCCGCCAATGAGTACAGAGATACCAGAGCAAACATATTCTAATCAGCCCACAAGCCCTTAGTCAAACACAGCATTAGCAGATGCCGCGCTCGCTTCTCCTACCGAGCATTAGCATCTAAATCTGTACGTCTGAGAGAGCACGACCTGAATACACCGAGACGTCTGAATGAGGGAACAGGGCGCAAACGGAGGTGAATGAAACTAACAGATGAGGTTAGGTTAGGGCAGTTAGCTGCTGTTAACCTTAAGGAAATTGTACGGAACCAAAAACAGAACTTAACATGATTTAACTGAATAATGTTTTATCGCGGTCGCATTCCATGTGTCGTGTAATGTTAGTCCTCACCCTCGGGTGTCAAAAAAAAGACCTGGATAGAAAGTTGAAAATATAATTAGTTTAGAGCTGGGGTTTTAAAAAAATAAAGTCTGGTGAGGTGAATTATTCTACTTCGGCTGCAATGTTCAATTGTTAAAACCTACTCAAGAGCTGACCTTGAAACTTTATGGGTTCACCTGCTTTGCTGTAGGCGTCTCTGAAATACCTCGAGGCAAAACCTGAATGGAGGGGGAGAAAAAAAAGAAACTTTCTCTTTGTTCTTCTGTGCCCTCTACTCTTCCATGCCTTTATCTGCAAAGTTCAGTGAGGAGTCAGTGGGACACGGCTAGGTGTTACCTTAAGCAGGAGAAGAAGGAGACAGTGAAAAAGGAATGTGCAAAAACACCCCATTAAAATGGCATCGACTAATGAGCGCTTTAGGATGAAGGATTCCTCACTGCTGGGAGACGGAACGAAAACACAGCCTTGTCCTGAACGCTGTCTCAAAGGCACACACTGGTGCTGGATTAGAATCAACGGTGATAACGACTGGACTGTGTACTACATCTGGCAACCCCAAACTAACTGTTGAGTTATTATCTGATGGGTGTGAGTCATATAACACACCATGTTCAGCATTGATTTGCCAATTTCTAAATACACCAGGGGCATTTTAAACATTATTAGAATGTACACTTGCTTCAGAATGAAACTCAGTTTTAATACTAATTTTAATAAACAAATTATTTTATAGACCAAAAAAAGATGCCAGCATACTTGTTAGCACTCTCACCTCAAAGCAAGAAGGTCCTGGGTTCGAGTCCTATGCCCGGGAAGGGCATTTCTGTGTGGTGTTTTCGTGTTCTCCCAGTGCTTGTATGGGTTTCATCCAGTTGCTCCGGTTTCCTCCCACAGTACAAAGACATGCACATTAGGATGCCTGGACATGCTCAATTGCCCTAAGGTGCGAGTGTGAATGGTTGTGCGAGTGCTTGCATTGATGGTCTGGCGAGCTGTTTAGTGTATACCCCATCTTTGTCCCGAGTCACCTAAGATGGGCTCTAGCAACCCCACATTCCTCATAAAAGATAACACTGTCTGGGATATAAAATAAAAAATAGTGACCTAGAATCCTAGAATCTTCATTTTAGTGCATCATTATAGTCTGAAATACCTGTCACGTGCATTGCTCAGGACTGTAGGGCAGTTAGTTCAGGTTTTCTTTTCAAACAAACACACCGAAAGGCTCAGCAGAGCTCATGCCACCTTGAGGTGAAATTCAATTCCAATATTAATTTGGTAGCAAGTGGCACCAAACAGGCAAGCCAATAGAGTGTGCTATAACATGAGTCATAATACGTAGTATGCAATTACTGCCCCCCCACACAGACACACAGAGCGAGCGAGAGAGAGAAAGAAAGAAAGAGAGAGGAGTCTTCTTTATGTATTCACTCATTTTTTTGCTTGCAAAGAGATGCGCATGCTCTTTAATTGCTGCAGCATTACAGGGGAGCATGCTTTGATCTTTCACCGTGCTGCTCAAACAGGGGCCGCATATGGTTTGGGGGTGGTCTTCGATCCTGACCTAGCCCCCTTCACAGGACACACTGGTCGACTTCCAGGGACCTGCGTCGACTCCTAACAGCAAGCTGACAACTTCATTAGCCTCACTCAGTATCGGTTTTCCCAGCATCCTCACCACACACAAACAATACCCGACACACAGATTTACTGTGTACACACACACACACACACCGAGAGAGAAAGAGAAAAACGCTGTAAGTCTCATCACACCAAATAAATGTAGAATTATATGAAGGAAAAGAAAAGGATTGATTCTGTGAGCTCAGTCACTTGTACACACTGCTTTCAAATTTCTTGTTTTCTAGCCATAAACCAGCATCATATCCATCACTCCTGCCAGTGTCTAAAATTTATTCCTAGCTGGGATACCTGAGAATTTCTAATTCAACCAAATCCAGCTCTTTTTATGTAGGTGGTGTGTGAGAATCAAGCCCAGATTGATCTTAGTGTGTGTATCTGTATCTTTACTGTCAAAGGATTGATGATTGATTAATTTTTCATCTGATGAGTCAGGTGGAGCGCATGCACACGAGAATAATTTCACCCTACAGTCACATTTCGTATTTTCCCTCTCATCTGTACATACACTGTATAGTATATACAAAGCACTTTAGGTCTGGTGGATGTCACAGCCTTTTTTTATTTTTATTTTAGCTATACTGCAATAATCCTGCAACAGAAATTTATCGTGGAATGAGAAGAAAAGCCTTCCCAACTCTCCTGTCACACTGAAAATATGTATATATTTTATTATCAGTTGAAAAAGAGAGAGCGAAATCCAGAAATTAGGATGTAGACCCATCAGTTCAAATAAGGCAAGATAACAGCAACAATTAGAGTATACAGGCATTAAACTAACAAATCAGGTAGCAACTATTGAACTTCTGAATAAAATAAAACTAGGCATATCTGCACATAATGCTACATTACATTTACATACATCAGAGAGGTGTCTGCTCGTGCACATGAACGCATGGTATATATTCCAGTACATTTAATGCACCTCCATGTTAAATATTTATTCAACGTTACTCCTGCCGCACTTTTCACAGTGCAATGGTGCGAGAATTTATTACTCATTTTATTTATATTTTTTAGATTTTTATAAAAAAGCTTTGATGGGTATGGACAAAAATCCAACATTTTGTTCGGTTTGGGTTTAATTAATTGGCTTTAAACTCTGCTTCTAACCCATCCAAAGTGAACACAAACAAACAGTGAGCAGACACCATCGAAGCAGTTGGCAGCCACATTGCGGCACCCGAAGAGCAGTTTGGAGGTTAAGCACCGTGCTCATGCCCACTTTTACACACTCCCCTTGTCGCCATATATTTTTCCTGCTGGTTTGATTCAAACCAGCAAACTTTCGGTCCAAAATCCACTTCTCTAATCATTAGGCCATGGCTGCCCCTAAACTGAATAGTCCAGCTTACCTTCAACACATTAATTGTTAATTAGCATGTCATGAAATGGTCATTACATGATGAATATTTTTGGGGATTTTTTGTGTTTTGAGACAAAATGTAACGCAGTGATCACATATGACAGACAGACTCTTTTAGATAGCAGAGAATCTTCACAATCTCGGACCACATCAACAGAATTTTTTATGAATGGAGGTGGCTTACGTCGGCTACCTAAATGGAAACAATGCCGGAGGAAAAGGGGAAAAAGAGCTGGAGTTCTGGTAAGGCTGAGGAATAGACAACACCATACCCCACTTCCCAGTGTTCTCCTGGCTAACGTTCAAAGTTTGCGAAACAAGCTGGATGAACTATGGGCCAGGATGAACTTCCACTGGGACTGCGATGTCTTTATTTTTTTACAGAGACACAGCTGGACCCCTCAGTCCCTGACTCAGCAATTGTTCCTGAAGACCAGACAGAGGAATCTGGGAAGTGCAGGGGAAGCGGGGTGTGCATTATGACCAACATACAGTGGTGTGTGGATGTACAAACAGTTTCCGATAGGAAACACTTTACCCGGAGGCTGCTTTCATCGTGGCTGGTGACTTTAACAAGGCGAACCTGAAGAAAGTTCTGCCGAAATACTACCAGCACATACACTTTCCAACGTGCAGCCATAACTTTCTGGACAGTGCTTACACACCACTTGAACAAAGCCCACCCCCGACCAACCCTTGGCAAATCAGATCACTGCTCTGTTCTGCTGCTACCAGCCTATAGGCAGAAGCTGATGCGCGAGCAGCCGATGAAGCGCACGGTTCAACGCTGGGCCGACTAATCAGACATCATCCTGCATCACTGCTTCCGCACTACGGACCGGGAAGTTTTTTGGTCTGCCACCAACAATAATGTGAATGACTATGCTGAATATGTTACCGGATACATTCACAAATGCATTGATGACATCGTACCACTGGTTACAGTACGGAATACAGTATGGTATCCCAACCAGAATCTGTGGGTCAAAGGAGAGGTGTGCGCTGCGCTCAGAACGAGGACAGCTGCATTTAAATCCACAGATCCGTGTGAGTAGAGGAAAGCCCAGTACAATCTGAAAAAAAGTAATAAAAATGGCCAAGGGACAGTACAGAGAGAAGGTGGAGACCCAGTAGCACTCACCTATATCATCATGAAGTGCTTTGAGCATAAAGTCAAAGCTCATATCACATCTTCACTGCCTGCTACACTCGGCCCATTTCAGATCGAAAACCGGTCAAACAGATCAACAGACGATGCAATAGCACACTGCTCTCTCACACCTGGACCACAAGAACACTTATGTGCAGATGCTGTTTATTGACTACAGCGTGGCTTTCAACACCATAATTCCATCCAGGCTTGTTATGAAGCTCCGGGATTCAGATGGAGACGAGTCTGCTTACAGAGTAGAGGTGAGTGCCATCATGGTACTTGGGACAACAACCTGCTGCTCATCGTGGACTACAGGAGACTGCAGGGTGGAGGTCTCACCCCTATCCACATCAAGGGGGCAGAGTCAGTTGCTTCAGGTTCCTGGGGGTCAACATCACTGAGAATCTGAGCGGGTCACATCACATGGGCAGCGAGACAATGGCTCTTCTTTTTTCGGCAGCTATGCAGGTATGGACTCCAGAATACTCACCAACTTCTACTGATGCACCAGTGAGAGCAGTTGTAAGCACGTACTGTAGAGCTATAATGCTCTACAGAGGGTGGTCAGATCAGCACAACACATCACCAGCACAACATCACCTCTCTCTCGTCGGGCAGACGGTACAGAGGTACATCTGGACTCGCGCGAGCAGGTTCAGGGACAGTTTCTATCCGCAAGCCATCAGGCTACTGAACTGCTGAAATACCGGACTGCACGCACGCCTGCACGCACGCATGCACGCACGCACGCACACACACACACACACACACACACACACATCCAGATCCAGTGATCTGGATCCAGATACAACTGAGCAATTGAGAGTTAAGGGCCCAACAGTGGTTATAGTGGGGACTGAACCGCTGACCTTCGGATTAGTAACCCATCGCCTTAACCACTAAGCCACCACTGCCCTTACTACCTTAGACACCCACCTGCACACAAACCAAAGCTAATTTTCCATAATGAAGGTGTTAAGTGAGTAAAGCTACTCTTCAGTCATGTCCACATTTTGGAATTTTATATTAGTAAGGAATAAAACATGACAGGACAAGCTTTAATATGAGAGTAATCAAAAATCGAGTGGTGCAAAGCAGCCTCACACAAAGATTTGCAGGATTTTTTTTATTATTCTTATCCCTCAACAATTTGCCAACAATTACAATTTCTTGTAAAATAAAACTACAAGACACTAAAATACAATAAAATAAAAAAGCAAAACCTTAAGTAGAAAACACATGGGTTTGGGATGAAAAGGGGGTCAGGACACTGACACCCAGTACTCCTATCATAACTGTTAAATAAAAATATCCTTACAGGATGTTGTTAGCAGAGAAATTCTTTATTATTATAAGCATGTGATTTAAATTCTATCTGACACTACAGTCAGAGCTGCTATTGCAGAAAACTAATCAACCCCTTCTGTTCAATGGGATTCCAGAATTCAACATCACTGTGGAATAAATGTGTCTGTCTGCATAATCAGTCGTATAAATTACATTAAAAAGCACATAATAGAATTACAGCATCTTCTTTTGGATCTGTAGCTGAAATACTATCTGCCTGCTGAGTGAAATAAGAAGTCAGCACGTTAGAAATCCTATTATCTATTAATAATAAACGTTGCTGAATAATACACATTCTCACATTTTTAGCCTCTGAATACAAATTCTCACACTATCATATTGTTACGTACTCACCAGCATTTAATGGTGAATTTTTCCTTCCTGAGAGATCACCACACTTCTAATGCATATATTATCTTTTTCATAACGTGATCTTTCCATTGTATTTCCAGTCAAGGAATTAATATCAAGTGTTTCATAATTATTAGATTATAAAAATGCAGGTGTGATATTATCAGCTCCTTGCTATCTGATAACACAAGTAAGGCAGTGCAAATAAAGCCAAAAACATACTGTAGCTTAACCACCTGCAAATATGGAAATAGGAGAAAACAGTTTAGACTCATACAACAAACTCACAAGACGTTCTGAAAGTGTCTCAGATGAATTTCTTCATAGCTGGGGTAGAGAGGGAAGGACCACATGTATTCTGAAAATGTACTTATTTTGACAAGACAGACAAATAGGTGGAGAAAATTGTAATCGAATTCAGATACTCAACCCGTAAAAAAAAAGGGCCACAGAAACATACTAGCTGAAGGGAGCTTGAGGTCTCAGTGAGACTGCCATGCTATAGTAGAGTAAATCAACAAAACTCTGAAGGCAGAAGGAAGCATTAGTGAAAGAGCCCCACATCTAGTGGTGTCAGGTAATCCCAGGGATCTCATACATTGATAGACACACAGTGGCTTTTGCAGAGACAGCATCAGTAAGTTCCTCAGTGTTTCCTGAGAAGATCTTTGAGGCTGATAGGCAGAGTGGGCCAGCCTTGTCTGCAAATGTCAAAAGTTAAAGGATGTGGAGGAAGCAGATGACACCAGACGATCAACTCTGGGAAAAGCTGATGAATACTGCTATTTAACAGTAATGGAGGAACGATATCAACTATAACCACCACCAAATTAGGAGAACCTAGTGAGTGGGAAATGCTGCAGTGGGTCACAAGGGCTTGTTGAGGCCTCAGTCAGGCAGCTAATATTGTACCAGCAAAATTATTTGGTTTTAAAGAACAGGGAGTTTTGAGAAAATACAACACGGTGCTTGAAGCTCCCTTAAGACATCAAAAAGGAATGTGTGGATATAGGTAGGTCACTGCTAGTAACAGCACTAAAGCCTGCTGTGCCAACCCAAGGGGCTTAAAAAGGGCTAAAGTTAATAATCTCCCAAGGACAGACTGTGATTCCATGTCAGATCATTCCCAAGTCTGCTTCAAGTCTATCCCCAGCTGTGCATGGACCAGCGATACATATAAACACACAGACACACACACACTACATCTAGAATGCCCTTCTAAACCACCTCTAATTTCCTCTTTGGGTCTGAGAAAGTATTTGCCAGAACCACTATGCCTATAAGCAAAGAATCTCCCAATTAAACCTGGATAATGTAACACACCACAGGGCAGAGATGGTAAAACTTCATTTATAGGAAGCCAGATATTTTTTTTCCACTTCAGCCTGGAGCATTAT
This sequence comes from Neosilurus hyrtlii, assembly GCA_028564935.1. NCBI lineage: Eukaryota > Metazoa > Chordata > Actinopteri > Siluriformes > Plotosidae > Neosilurus > Neosilurus hyrtlii. Next base: position 13,128,688 of record JAOUQZ010000027.1, read on the forward strand.
GATGACCGAATGGTCTACCACTTAACTGAAACAGCCTCAAACCTTGAAGAAGTAATATTTTGACACATCTGGAAATACATGATTTTTCACAGCAAAACTTAATAGCATAATCTTTCAATCACGCTGCTCTGTCACACCACTTAAACATGTTTAAAGCATTTCCTAATACAAACCTGCCCCCTCCACGGTCAATACCAAAGACATGAACCACAACTCACAAAACAGTCTGCGTGCTCATCTTCCTGCTTTTATTTCAGAGATAGGATTATATGGATGTGTACTCTGCTTTGGTGTTTAAGATGAGCTCAACAATCAAAGATCAGCTACTACATGTTCACCTTGAAAGGGAATTGGGGTTCTCTATTATGTTTTAGGGGAATGTTTGAGAAGGTGGTGATGGTATACAATACAGGATTTCACTCATGTATAACAAAAAAGCACTTGCACTGGTGTGCATGAGAGGCCTGATGCAGAAATGACAAAAAAAGTACACCTCATAAAGAAAAAAGTTCTGTTAAAGAAATAGGCATTTCAGAACAAAGTCCATCATATTAAAGTTAAAAAAGAGCAAGTCTTATTAAATAGAAGGAAATATTTAATTAAAAACATAATTCATAAGTGACTATAAAATATCACAGTGCAAATTCCTGCTTAATTCAATATGTACCATGTGACCAACAAGTGATGGTGATAAAGTGGGAATCTATTCCACATGGTAATAAGCAGCGAAAGAGCATGACCCAGAAAGCAAAACCAGGGGCAAAGAGTGCCCATGTCACATGGTTTCAATCATTTTCTCAAGTGAATAATGTGCTGTGCCGTGTAAATCCGTCAGACTCTGCAGTCAGAAACTAATTAAGCCATTTGAAATAACATTGCAGGTACCTGTATGCAATCTAGCCTACTGCTGCTGATGAGTCTTTCAAGGCCCGAGGCCAACTTCAAAAAGCTTGCTAAAAAAGCTGCAGAATTTTAATTGAACATGAAAACCTGAAGAGACTCCTAGTACCCTTCCTCCAACAACAGCAAAAGGTTAAGCATGCCCCCAGAACATAGGCTTCTCTAGTTCATCTTCAATTCCAAAAGAGGACAAAGACCCAAAGGGAACTTTTGATAAATCGACCAAGTTCTGAAGCTGTTGCTCTGCATGAACCAAGAGAACAGCCAAAGTTAATATCCAACACATACACACACCAAAAAATAAACATCACAGGGACATCCAGATGCTTCACATGTAACTAACAATCTCCTAAATCCACTGTACTGTGTGCATTTGCATACATGGAAGGAAGCAAGTTTCGTAAACCAGAAGCAGTCAGATCTTAAACAAAGTCTACCACAGCTTACAGCTAAAGTAGTGCTGATGATTATATAGGAGATGGATGCATGTTTCACGCACCGAGAAGCGGCGCTTATTTATCAATCTCCCATAGCCACAAAGCAAAGCAGCCTGGAGCTGCAGGGGTTTCTGTCAGGCTGGTGCTTCCTGTGGATGCAGAATGAGGCTATTTACAACTGAGGGCAGGAGCCCAGGGAGCCATCTCTCACTGGCCTTGTGGCGTCTTCGGCTGCGGAGAGGCTTGCTCGCTCGTTGTTTTTGTTTTTGGATACAATTGTTCCCACGATAGCCCCCAGCACAGTTCCAGTTCAGTAAAAAGATTGATATTCTGCTCAGAGGTGGCCACAAGAAAAGCACAGGAATCACTGCTGTATGATTCATAAGCTCTTGAAAATAGTCATTAGGGGATAAGTTCTAAAATAAAATCTATTCTACAGTATTAAACAACTGTTTGAGGTTTAACACTAGCGATGCCCAACTTAAACGAATCGTTCTTGTGAACTGAATTACTTGGATTTATACTTTGTCATTACTTCAAGAGTCGTACAGTCATCACACTGTCCAACCTTACACATGCTCAGACTAGAATTTTATGGGGTGCAGTTTAAAGGTTTTATATTCCCTTGTGTGAAACAGAATCTAAAGACCTTCAGGGTCTATGCAAACACTTCACCCATCTCTGTACTTTGCATTGACCACCTTTTGTTGAACTTCTTGGCATCGAATTACTTATGCACTTAGGTTTGTAATTTCTGATTGCCTTTTTATTGTCCATCCACTTAGATGGAAACGCCCCTTTTTAAACTACCTAAATCACTCAAGCTCTTACAAGCTAGCATTTAACTTCAGCCTTTTAGAGAATGACTCCTTGCAGGTGCTTTCTGGGACTCCGAGCCTTCAACAGTCTGCAAAAAGTTGTTGACTTTGGCTAATACTGTCTGCTCTATGACTACAAGCAAGTTTAAATCAATGTGTCAATCCAGACATCTGATTCACAAAAACAATTTAAAAGAATCAACTGGTAAATTGAATAGAGTCTCGCACCCCTATTTAAGACTGACTTTACATTATCAGTTTAGCTCGACATGAAGTTCTTGCTCATTTATCATGAGTGATGAATTAGCAGAAATAACATTACTATCACTGTTTTGAGTCTGCATTGAATCATAAATGAAAAAAATAAATGCATGCATATAATAAAGCATATTAATCATTTTCATCATGTGATTATTCACCTTTATTTCACTTTTGGAATTTCAGTAACCCTGCAAAGCCAAAATAAGAGATAACTTTGGGGAACATGCTTTCCCCAAACCACCTGCCAAACCGCAGGGCATAACCAAGTGGTGACCATGGAGGCAGCCCTATCACCTTATGAACTTTTGTCAGTGGGGACTATGCCCCCATATCCCCTACCCTCACAACACACAAGCCAGGCTGGCAGCAGAGCATGTCCCTGAAGTGGGTCGCCCTTCGGCTGTGCGAGTGAGCTCTGCTCCCCATTCTGCCGGAAATGACTGAGTCTCTGGCACCCCTCGGCTCACGGGAGGAGGTTGAGGGCTTGACTAAGAGCGATTGGACCTTTCTAGGTCAGATCCCCCGACACTGCTCAGTTGGTAACAAACAGAAAAGACGATAAATAAACCAGTGATGCTGGGGAACAGGAGCTACCTGCTCTACTCTCTCTGCTTGTCACAGCTTGTGCATGGTACCAAGTATTTACAATTACTGTTATGCTCTGTTTTATATATATATATATATATATATATATATATATATATATATATATATATATATATATATATATATATATA
>JAOUQZ010000027.1:13131919-13149343 GCA_028564935.1 Neosilurus hyrtlii
TCTTTCTCTCTCTCTCATGTTTAGAGCTCACCGTCCACTCAGATTCCTTCCATTACACACCCTGTCTGCTATAGAGAAATATCAGCATGCAGACTTCAAAGACAGTAGAAAGGGAGAGAGGGTGAGAAGGGTGGAGAGAGCAAGAGAGGTTGGAACTGGGTCATATAAACTGCATTTGATTCATTCTGGTCAGAGAGAGAGAGAAAGAGAGAGAAAGAGAGAGAGAGAGAGATTTGTACAACTGTCTCGCATTCTTCATCTCTGAAACCTACTGGCACAGGAATAAAAAGAAAAACAGACTCCTGGCACGTCGAGTGGAGTAATCAGTGAATTCAGGTTGGCTGCCAAAACCTGACACTGAGCAAATTTGCTGTTGTGAGGCAAACAAGAAAAAAACAGAGGAAAGGTAGATAAAACCAATCAATACCTGTTAGTACCTGGCACAATAAACTGAACCTCTCCGTTAAAACCAACACGTGACTGCTTTACTGACGAATCAACAATTGGCAGAATCTTCAGTGACAATTCACAGCACTGTATTATACACGCGTCTGCATTGCATATACACGGTCAAAAGACGAAAGACATATAAAAACTGCTTGTCCCTCCCCAGTGCATTATGTGACTAACAGCAGGCCATTGTGTAATGACCCACTTCAGTAAAACTGGAGGCACCCGAGACTTAATTAAAGGAACATGAATCAAAACTACAATTTCTTCTGTATATAATAAACGGCAAACAGGCAGGCTAATGGAACGGCTAATGGAATTAGCTGTCTTTTGTTGTGGATTTTGTACACCATGCTGTGATTGTGGTTTTTCTATTTTAGTAGCACTCTGTTGACAGTGTTGTTGGCGACTAAGGGGTAGTTTGATATGATCAGCGTTCATGCAAGGTTACGGCGACTGATTACCTTTAGCTATCATCTTTACTACTGGGAGCAGCACTTCATCACAACCTCCTCTCTCACTTCATGAGGGTCAAATCATTCAACAATAGCCCAATATTAATACGTCACTACCAACCAATCACTGCGGAAGCGGCATGATTCAGAGAGAGGATTTTCAGGACACAATCTTCTTAGTTCCCATCCGACCAAGTGTAGGCTTCAAAGGCCTGCTCAGAAGTGAGCCTTATAAATGTTATATTACTCTGAAAGTATAAACCACTAAAATTATGCAATACCAAGTTAAGCAGAGTGTAAATGGGATTTTCTGTTTGTTGTATTGTGCAATGCTGCAACATCCTCGGAAAGCTCTGCAAGGTCACCCACTCACGGGCAGAAGTAAACACAAGAACTTAAAAGGGCGATGCAAATTTTGGCATTCAGGCAACCAGAAGTACTGGGGCACTGAAAATCATCATGGCTGGGATGAAAGCAAAAAATAAACACAAAAGGACTCCCCAAAGATAAAAAATATATACATATATAAATATATATATATATAAATGGGATCCAAGGGTACAAATGCAGGGCAAGGTCGGCAAGCTGGGATACACTGCAGGAATAATGTGTCTGTACAGCTTGTAGAACAAGATTTTGCGAAACATAACACTGTGGTGTACAAGAAAAAAAAAATCAGAACAAGGATCTGTAATGCATACAGCAGTATGTGATTGCATTTTTTCACCCTCCCACACACAGGGACATAACAGCACACACAGGCACACACACACATACACACACACACACACACACACACACACACACACACACACACACACCCACACCAGGCTAACAAGGCTGCAGAATGTTTATCATGCTTGTAAGTTATCACCAACATGTTGCTGGAGCAGCTCAAGATCATCAAAAGCAAGGCCAGACCCTATCACTCCTGTTTGTCCTCCAATGCAGCAAACCTCGAGAAAGAGGCCAGCCATGGTCCTCTCAGCCCCCACCCCCCACCCCCGCACACACACACACACACACACACACACACACACACACACACACACACACACACCCAAACCCAAACCAAGATAACAGATTCCACTCATGGTGGAAGAGAAAAGAACAAGTAACTTCTCTCCTCCTCTCTCCATTTTTGAAAGAGACAGGATTGTTGTACGTCAAGGACCACCGACGCCACTTTCCTCCACCATCGACAACAAACAAACAACCTCTCACCCGCAGAAACTGCCTCTAGTTGCGCTGTTGCCTGTGACAACTTTCCAAACGTGGGATTGAGGGGTTGCTGCTCCGATGACTGACTACCCCGCGAGGAAGGCTTTGACAGGACATGACAGCATATGGCATGCCTCATAGCCAAATAAAAAGAGGGGGGAAAGAAAACTTGACATAAGCGCAAACAAGTCAGCAAAGCTCACCAAAGTCCTAGGAGGGTTATGGGGTATACTGTCAGCATATGCATGGGGAATGACATGGCGTGCTCTGATGATGACTCCGTGCCAGATTACCACAGGCTTTGGTGCTGCTCTGATTTCAAAAGAGCACAGAATAATAAAGGCTTTCTTTACTAATACTTTAGGTATACACAAGAAAAAGAGCAGAGAAAAAATGAATGCCAGAAAGTGAATTGGCATGAATCAATGAGTGACATCCATTTTCAATCATTTAGGTTTAATTGCATTAGCAATGATAACTTTTTTCTCATCTGGCTGCAAGAAGCCAATCAGAGACAAGCCTGGGAGGAGAAAAGATTGGAATCATCTTTGGAAAAGTAATTGAAGCCTCGGTCTCATATAGCAGGAATGACTTCACCGTAGTCAACAGCAGATGATTTATAGCACTTCCATCAGAATGCGTGAATGCCAGGGAGGCATCTTGCTTTCTAGGAGGGTGTGGCTTTTATTCATGGGTTTGATCAAGCACCGGATCAGTTCTACCTCTGCAACTGTTGAAGCATCCATGAGACATACTTGATGAAACTGTAGATTTCCCGTATGCATCGCAGTTACTGGCGTTAGTCAAGATGGCTACAACATATGTTATAACAGTTACTCAAGTTTCTCAGTTAACTGCATATTTCCTCCACCCTTGTCACTACATGAGTCCTCCCCCAAAATCCACCTGAATGATAAAGGAATGGCCACGATAATCACATATCAACGAGTTATGTGAGACCTACACATTCACAGGCTCACTTCATCTAGATAGTGTTAAATTAAAAGAACAAATATTTATATTTTCAGCTAATACTTTCATGCTATTACTTTACTCCTGTCTTCCCCTAATTCTTCCTTTATTACAGCATTTTTCCCCATCAGACGACTTTTGATCTAGATGCATAATCAGTGCTAAACTACTATTTATTTTATCTGGCCAATACAATGAGCTGGTCAATGCTCAAAGTCTTTTAAAAGAGTGCGCTGAAATTAAACATATCATCAGTCTGCAGTCCGGCAGTTTTTCACAATATCTGTCGCAGACCAATACTACACAAAAAAACACCACAAAAATAACACAACATTTAACTGTAGTCTATACCAAAAAATCAAAAGATAGCAGTATTAAAGCAGACACTTAGCAGCAATGAGCCAACAAATTATGCAGACCACAATTAACCAAAAGTACCACAGCAGAATAAAAACTAACATGTGGAGCTCTATTAGCGGCATCCAAGTCAGAAATAAGCTGGTTTCACATGGTACAGACAAGATCTGGACATGGTCTTGAGTTGCTCACTCACATGTGGTACTGACTCAGAGAGTTTTCATTTCAAATGCATTTTCAAGTAAGGGTAAGAGGTAGGGTCTGGGTAGAGTATGCAGGCAGCAGGATATCACATCCCGCTCGCTCACTGTGAATTACCTGGTCCATTCTCACTCGAGCTCAGGGTAAAATCTGTTTGATTGCCGAACCATGTGATTTTGGCATTTAGGTATACAAATACAGTCCCTCCAGGTATTGTGTTAAAAAGTTCAGGATTTCAGTGCACATGTGAAAACAGCTATATTCTACTTTTCCGATGTTGTTGTTCTCATGCTTTATCAAACAGTTTATACCAGCAAATACAATTTCATGAAAGATAATGTTATCTCAATGAGCTTTACAAGCGCTATATGGAGTTTAGACATCAGTCCCATGTCCATGATAAGCTTAACAGCTCAGTGGATCAATGTGCATCCACTGCTTAACAGTAAGCCCTAAATCAGCTGCACAGTCACGTGCTTATGGGAGTTTGTTTTCCCGTGTTGTTCAATTTATAATATTCTTGGGTCATTTTGCTGGTATTTTTTTCCGGATTATCATGTTTAATACCATAGCCAAAACTGTGAAATATGTGAAACATTCCTTATCCCAATAATAGTGCAATAACACCGGGATCCGCTAGGGACTGGCTACAGAAGACTTCCGGTTCCACAGACTTCCATTCAAAAAAATTGCAACTGCTCACCTAAAATACTAAGCCAACAGATTATATTTAGAAGTTATATTTTTTTTATCGATTCTGTGTTTTTTCTTCTAATAGTCCCACGGTTAATAAGATATTAGACACATGTGTTTGCACATTTTGGGGGCATGTCTGGCGTTTATTCCCAGGAATGAAGTGAGTGACAGAAGGTGAGTGCAAGGTGCTAACAATGTCATCACCGGCTAACTGTAGTTTTTTCGGCCAGTAAATATTTGTTTTTTGGACGGTTTCCAATTTTTAAGCACAGTATGTAAAACTATATATAATGCTTACAATGCACTCTTGAAGCTAGCAAGCAGTAGAATTAGCTGATGTGTTTACAAAATGAATGGTACTTGTTTCGAGTTTAAGGTAAGAGTACCAGAACCAGTCGGGAGGAAAACCTGTGTTGGTCCCCGAGTTTAATTATATTGGGCTGTTGTAATGCACTGCATTAATTAATGAAACTGTATATCAGGACGCCATGACAGCTCAGGTTAAGATTTATAGTTCTAGGGGATTTAAATGTGATTAAATCACTAATGTAGATTTATGTATGTCTTTTATGTGTGATTACTTTATTTAGATTTGGTACAGGTAATACTGTATGTGTTGAGTGATGTTTGCTCTAGGTTTGACATCATGTGTTATTTTATTTTAACTTTTTTAAAACCTGTTTTTTATTGAAATATTTTTGACCTGTGTTCTCACTCTTGTCCGGAACCTTATTGTGGTGAGTGGGCTTTAAACTGAGACAGGATTTAATTATATGAGCTACAAATTTATGTTAGTAATGTTTTTTTTGTTTGTTTGTCGTTTTTTTTTCAGGAAATCAATCAGATGTCCTGTCTGTGCTCTGACCAGAACACCTGTTTCAGAGCTTGAAGGCTTCTGCATCACATTGTAAGAAATGCATTACAATTTTTATAAACTACATCATTATTTGCTGGCAATATACCTAACATGCATGTACTGTAAATATTAAAGGTATCCACTGAATGATGGAGCAGCACCAACAGAGGAAAGAGCTCACAGAGCAGCAGCTTTAATGCGACTGCGAAAACATCATCCTTGGTTCTCAAATATTTCATAAATATTTCTACCGTTGTATAAAGCTAACATTATTTACAAATTCAGGCAAACCTCCATCGATGTTGTTTTGCATTAATACCGTACCATGCTGCTATTGTTAAAATCCACCATAAAATCCATTAACAAACTTATAGTGTGTGAACTTCAGTAATAAATTAATTACTGATGAACTGAATAACTTTGATAGCTGAGGTTCAGGGTAAAGGTGAACTTAAAGTTTCAAGTTTAGATTACAGTGAAAACAGTAAACAGTTACTAAATAAATACATTTTATATACATGTGTGGATACAGTGGTGTGAAAAACTGTTTGCCACTTCCTGATTTCTTATTTTTTTGCATGTTTGTCACACTTTTATGTTTGCATGTTTGTTTCAAATCATCTAATAAATTTAAATATTAGTAAAAAACAACACAAGTAAACACAAAATGCAGTTTTTAAATGAAGGTTTTTATTATTAAGCAGAAAAAAAAATTCCAAACCTTCATGGCCCTGTGTAAAAAAGTGATTGCCCCTAACGCAAATAACTGATTGGGCCACCCTTAGCAGCAACAACTGGATGCAATCAAGCATTTGCGATAACTTGCAATGAGTCTTTTACAGTGCTGTGGAGGAATTCTGGCCCACTCATCTTTGCAGAATTGTTGTAATTCAGCCACACTGGAGGGTTTGAGAATGAACCGCCTTTTAAAGGTCATGCCACAGCATCTCAAAAGGATTCAGGTCAGGACTTTGACTAGGCCACTCCAAAGTCTTTTGTGACTTTGGAGTGATTTTGTTTTTCTTCAGCCATTCAGAGGTGAACTTGCTTGTTTTGGATCATTGTCCTGCTGCAGAACCCAAATTGGTTTTAGCATGAGGTCACAAACAGATTGCCGGACATTCTCCTTCAGGATTTCTTTGGTAGACAGCAGAATTCATAGTTCCATGTATTACAACAAGTCATCCAGGTCCTGAAGCAGCAAAACAGCCCCAGACCATCACACTACTAGCAGCATATTTTACTGTTGGTATGGTGTTCTTTTTCGAAAACACGTTGTTACTTTTACGCCAGATGTAATGGGACACGCACCTTCCAAAAAGTTCAACTTTTGTCTCGTCAGTCCACAAAGCATTTTCCCAAAAGTCTTGGGGATCATCAAGATGTTTTTAACAAAATTGAGATGAGCCTTAAAATGTTCTTTTTGCTCAGCAGTGGTTTTCATCTTGGAACTCTGCCAGACAGGCCATTTTTTCCCAGTTTCTTTCTTATGGTGGAGTCATGAAAACTGACCTTAACTGAGGCAAACGAGGCCTGCAGTTCTTTGGATGTTTTTGTGGGGTCTTATGTGAGTTGTCGCTGAGCTCTTGAGGTAATTTTGGTCGGCTGGCCACTCCTGGGACGGTTCACCACTGTTCCATGTTTTCGCCATTTGTGGACAATGGCTCTCACTGTTGTTCGCTAGAGTCCCAAAGCTTTAGAAATGGCTTTAGAACCTTTTCCCGACTGATAGATCTCAATTACTATACATATACATATACATATTACAGTGGTTGGTAAAGCAGTCCGTAGGTTTGTTGTACATCAATAAAAAAACTCAGTCTACAGTCCTTTCGGCAGTCCACAGTTAAAGTGATAAAATGTCCGGTAACCTTCATTCATCATGAGACTTTGTGTGTGAGAGAGTTTATATGTAGAACCCCAGCCGAACCTGTCTCTGTGGCTCTCTGGCCCACACACCGGACGAAGTTGTCCCTGATGACCCTGACCTAGAGTGGATTTAAAATACAGAGAAAGAGTGAGAAATGCATTATACTGAAGGCTACATTGAAAAAGAGGAAAGGAAGCAGCACTCAGATGAACACTATCTAAAAACACATTACTCCCTCAGTTCACTTATTCATTCAGTTTACAGGTAGAATAATAAAGAATAGATGTTAGAACTGTAGTAATGTAAAGTTAGCTTAAAGCGAATGCTATATTTTATGCACATTAACAACCAACTATCCCTTAACACTCAGGTAAACTTTTTAAAGACAAAAAAATCCAAGGTGGCAGAACCAGTTTTAAAACAGTGTTTAATCCCCGAGTGGTTAGCTCGTTAGCATATAAACAGCTAATACCCATTCTTACACTAGTAGTTTGGCTTACTCATTGTAACTTTAGCTTCAATTACATTATAAAATACTTCTCATGTATGTAATATGGACATTTCTGGCTTGTATGTATGTAATACTGACAATTAAGCAAGAAGGCTTACCTCGGACTATAGGTGGTTGTGCCATCTGGCAGGATATAGACCAGATGGGCGGGTTGATCCACCCATGGCTCCTCCCATTCTCCCAGCATGCTACGCACTCGTGTCAAAATACGTCACTTCTGGAGCCAAAAGTCAAAGATGGCAATGGCGAATATTAAACTTCCGGGGCCTCCTCACAGCAGTTCAGCAACAGAGCACAATCCAATGGGTGACATCACGGTAGGCTACGTCCATTGCTTTTTACAGTCAATGCAGAGAACATTAGATGTATCCCCCATGTGGTCAACTGCAGCCTCTAGAGTGTTAGCAGGCTTTATTGATGAACTGACCTCTGTGACCTTAAAAAATAGGTCAAGGTAACCCAATTTCGATAGGCCAGAAGAGCGTGCTGTAGGGACCATTCAGCATAAATATAAAATAAATCCATAAAGAACAGGCACTGCTAGAGTAATCACAAGAATTGTTTGCGGCTACACGAATGTGGCCAGCCCCGGAAAACATAGTATCCCCTACGCTTCGACAGGGATACAACAAGCATTACTATATGCGGGAATGCAGTGATATGATGACACTCAGTGTTTTTCATGGTCACTTGGATCAAGTGATGTTTTCATTTCATGCTTTAAAATGACAAGACAAACCATAAAAATAAGGTTTGAGTTTGTGTTTCTTGTGGTATATACTTAAATTTAGAATAAGTACATAAACACATATTTAAAGTTTATGGAGTGTGGTCTACTTATGACTCTGTGCAATATAAACTAAACTCTAAATGAGTAGGCTCAAAAGATACCTTTAACTACACCGTGCTTAGCTCTGCTGAGAGTGTACAGAGGTCACCTGGGTAAAATACGTAAAAATAAACTATTAAAATTGAACTGAGTCTGATCTTCTTCACGTTTCTACATAGTATATACACTACAACTCTAAAAAAAGGTTTAAAGACATGCCATTACACAGTTCTTAGGTACCGGTTTGTGCATGTGGAGTTTATTAACATGATTTAATGTGTACTTTTCTAGATTATGTTCCTGTGTAGTATATACTAAAACAATTTTTCACCCTAGCAATTGGTAGAGGTCAAGTGTTATTAAGAAACAATCACCAACAGATCCTAGTCTACTAGAACCCCAACCTATCCATCCCTATTCCAAACTATGGGACACCAAGCACAGCATTAAAATGTATCTTCCACAACTTCTCACACCTCCCACACAGAAGGATCTATGTTTCAGGAACTTCTCACCAAGTTCATACCACACATGAGGATCTGTCACTGGCCCCCCCAGTGCTAACTCTCATGTCAACACATAGACCTACATATGAACACAAACCTGTGCACATTTCCAGCATACCTCGCCACACTCACTCGGTAGGGGGGGGGGAGGCAGTGAAGCACCTGGCGGTGGGAGGTGATTGAAATGGCACTAGAACACAGGCAGAGAGAAGAGGTGTCAGTGTATCACTATAATTAGTCCTGTTGATCCTGCAGAAAAGCGAGCCCAGAGAGCCAAGGTTGCTGTCTCTGACACACATATCACTCCCTGGGTGGAGTGTGAATGCGTGCGTATGTGTGTGTATCTGTGACAGGAGGCGGCTATGGGCTTCACACTGTCATACATGTACCTGCTCACAAAGTTGAACAGTAGCACTTCTACTCCCAAAAGGGTCGCCTTATCAACTCCAGGGGTTCTGAAGGTACATGCTGTGACATTTGGGCTGACATTAAAGCCGTCTGCTGACCTTGAAAAGCAGCAAGAGTGCTTCTGCATGAGCCTGATACTGTCAGTACCTACTGATGATACAAATGGAGCAGGAGCAAAAAAATTAACAGATACTGCATCAGAAATCCATAGAAGAAATTATTTAAAATAATGTCTAGCGAAAAATAGGTCTCAAGTCAGCAGCAGTCCAAGTCATTAGGTTCATGGCACACCTACATGCAAGTAAAGCCTGAACTCCTTATGCTGTTATACATGTCCAGAATTTTCCAGTTAGCTCATTTGGCTAAAACATTTATTCAAAGTGAAGTAACAAAGAAGTATACAACTAAGCACTTGAGGATTAAGGGCCTTGCTGAATTGCCCAATAGGAACATCTTGGTGGAGCTGAGATTTTAACCTTTTAACCTTCCATTAGCTCTATTGTGGAATGGTTTAACAACTGAGCTACACCAAATGTTCATCATGTACCCATTCAAAAACCTCAGGCATTAACACATAGCATTAGTGAGCTCGGATACTGATGGCTCAGTGGTTAAGGATCTGATTTACAGATCTGAGGGTCAGGGGTCCAAGCAGCAGTACCACGATGACTCTGTTGGGCCCTTGAGCAAGGCCCTTAACCCACACTTGCTCAGTTGTATAAAAAAAACTGATAAGTTTAAGTCCCTCTGGATAAGGGCTTCTGCCAAATGCCATACATCTACCTTAGGCAGACACCCTTATCCAGAGGGACTTACAGAAGCACTTTAAAGTCACTATCAGTGAATACATTCTGATTCTGGTTCACTAGGACACAGGCGCAGTATACAATCAATCAAAACTCAGTAGAGAGGTTTTGCAGGTTTCTTTTTCGTGTGTGTAACACATAGTGCTAATAAGTAAAAAGGTAGTTTTTCAGCGGTCGGCCATAAATGTACTGATGGCAAGTGAGAGGGCTTGGTGAGCAGACAACTTTTCAATTCATCCTAGAGGTAGTCAATGAGGTTGAGGTCAAGGCTTGTACCACTTAACCTTTTCCAAAACAACTTTGGCATACTATGTCTTTATGGACCCTCCTGCACATATGTGTTGTAATGAAACGGCTATGAGCCTTTTCATTCCAGTAATATCAAAGTTTAAGGCTGGAGCATACAAAGACGTTCTAATTGTTGATTCCAAATTTGTGTCAACAGGTTAAGGAAGAACCACATTGTACACTGTAGATGTGATGGGAAAATATCCTCTTACCTTTAGCAGTGTACTAATGCGCCTATACTTGGGGTTCCAGTGTGTGTAAATAGACTGCTGTGCTGCACTGGGCAAAAGTAGGAATACACCCTGTACAGCATGCCAACTCACTGCAGGACATTCCTCATACACTTATTCACTTCTGTGGTCGAGCAATTTACTGTAGCTAATTCATCTATCTAGTATATTTGGAATTTTTCTGTTGCAGATTGGACAATCAGAATACAACCCACTGAAAAGATTTAATGCTTCCAAATAAGCATAATCATTACCACTGAATTACACATTTTCTTACATGTAGAATTCACACAAAGTTAAAAGATTCAACATCAAGACTCTTAAGTTGACATTGTTACTTGTGTCTCAAACTAACTGAAGTCAAATTTATATCCAAGTTTAAGACTAATGTGAGACTTGAATGTTTATATTCAGGTGTGCTACCTCAAGGAACAGTAGGAGAACAAACAAGCATCTTTTCAAATCTTTTGAATAACTTAAATCTAGTGTGTTGCTACTGAGACTGGCATGGATGCTCAGTGAGGCCTGTGCCAGCTGTTTAAGCAGACAGCACACCTGGGCTACTCATGGGTCTGTCTAGAAAACCTTAAGTAGGGCCAAGCTTGATGCCCCAGCTTTTGACAGTAACTTGCCCCATCAGAGTGACACTGTGATTCCAGAGAGAACCTTCGGCACGGTGCACCTTCCAGGAGTCAATTAGAGATGTTCACCAGTGCCAGAGCTTCTCTTGGCCACTACTCCAAAATCATCTGAGCCCCAAAGCACAGAGACATACACACTCCTTGTAAAGCCACTGTACTCTCACACACTTCCACTAAGGGACTGATCTTGGCAATGACAGAGATTGGCTTCTTTATGCTTATGGAGAGGTTGTCAGTGTGCCTCAAGGACAAGTCTGCATGCGCGCGTGCGCGCGTGTGTGTCTCAGTGGGGAAAGCACGTATGCCTGTCGGAGCGTCTGGCTTGTCCCAGTGCACCAGGGCTTGGTGACATAGCCCGAATGCTGATTTCTCCCCTGCGCCTTCACCCGACGACGCTGCGACTCCCTCTCCGACTCTCAGCCAGGAGAGCAAGTGACAGATCTGCGCTTGTGTGCACACAAACACACACATACACTTATTTCTAAGAACTGCTGAGAGTTTGGTCTCTAGAGCTCACAGGTGGTGGGAATTGCTTTGAATATTTCCTGACAAAAGCTCCTCTCCTGAGCCTGAAAAGTGGGTCAGTAGCAATGCCCCATTTAACCTTTCCAAGGACAACATTGTTACCTATTTACACCCCAAAAATAGCAAGCAGGTCAGCAAGTTCTCTGGCAAGCTGTTAACCAAAATACCTAAACCTGATCCATCCTGAAAGCATGAAAGGTCTTTCTGCACATAAAGCTCACTTTCTTTAATAACGCTAAAGCAGCTGACATTATGTTTTCACTCAAGCTGTCTCCAGAGGACCAGTGTTCATAAAGACAGCTATGGAGAGGCCATTTAAAACCCCTTGAAACTGTGCCAGCAGTCCATCTGCATTATCACCAGCTAGCCTTGTAGATGTAGAGGTCTTTGGCCAGCTGAAAGTTAGCCAGAGGTCCTTAAGAGCAGGCATCACAAGAAATCATTCATTTTCATCTGCCTTTGACATGGGACAAGGAAAAAACAATTTACCGATATAGCTGTGTTTTTTATATCATTGGACAGCTGGGACCCTGTTAACCCCCATTAGTGTGGCAAGCCCGTCTCTTCGATCAAGCCCTCATAAGATGAGGTGGAGGGCTACACGAGGGAGGGCCATCACCCAGGATGAACCCTGACCTCATGTAAAATTTAAGCAGCAGGGGCCAAAGATGTGCACAAATTTGACATTTCTTATAAAAATAAGCACGATCTGATCAATACTCCTGTCCAATACAGAACTCATGCAAGTGTACTGGGGAAGAAGTTAGGTGCAATCAAGATAACGTAGATGCTATTCTTTTCTGTAATGTCTTTTGATACTTTAGTTCTTTCTCCACTACTCTTTTTCTCCTTTTTTTCTGTCTCAGCTCGCCCACTCCATCTTACTGTCTCTCTTCAGCCTTGGAGAGTGGTCTCAGGGAGAGATCTAGTGAAGACTGCCTCATATGCTGCCTGAGGCACCATGTGAAAGGATCTAAACAAGTCCATCTCGAGAAAAACACACACACAAACAGCTGCAGCACCAAAACACCCTTTACACACACACATGCCTTGCTGGATGCCTGCTTCGTGGTATCAGTTTGCAGCAAAATGATCAACTACCCCATAGAACACACGATGGTGGAGGAATCTGTACTGGATGATAAGAGCAGTTTGTCAGGCCTGATGGGCTAGAAAACACCACTACTGCCCCGTGTAAGTGTGCGTGTGTGTGCATTTCTCTACTCTCCACCTAACACTGAGTCAGTGGTTGCAAATCTTATTCCATTTGTGAAATTTTAGTCTAGAAGAGGACACAGAGCCCATGGATGTGCTTTTATTTAATCTCACGCCCAGTCTGACAGGCAAATGAAGGTTGAGGATGAAGGAGTCGAGTAAAATTAAGCTGCAATCAATAAAATGCTTTGGGGCTTCGCAAGGCATGTGTCTGTTTTGGCAGGTGGACTGCTTATACATATACGGCTTGTGTCTTCTCTCCTTATTCTCAATAGATTTTTTTTAATGCTTTCAATTTATTTTTCTTTTTTTCCTGCCTTTATTTTCATTGTTCTTTTTTCCTCTATAGATTTCCTTATTTGCTAGTTCCTCCTAGCTTTGCTTCATTAGTTCACACTTACATATTTCACTAGTTTTCTTCTGTTGCTAATTATTTCTGGTGATAATTATTTTTTTTTTTCAATAATTAAAATTAAAAAAATAAAAATCACTAGTTCTTTTTCTTTTAATGAATGCACTAGTTTACTTTTCTTATTTCATTCTTTTGCTAGGTTCCTTCTTTCCACTTTTTTACTAGTTATTTCATTTGTAAATCTACCAGTATATAGTAATTCTGGCTTTATGTTCTTCCTCTAGTATTTTCTTTCTTTAACATGTACTTTCTTCCATTCTTTAGTTACATCTCTTTTGAGATTGCTATTTCTTTCTTTCCTTTTTTTACTACTCCTTTTTCTAGTATCTTCTTTCCTACTTTATGGTAAATTTCTTTTGAGTTCTTTCCTTCCTTCCTTACTTCTTTTCTGGATTCATTCTTTTACTCACTAGTATTTCTTTTATTATTATGTTTCCTTATGTATTTATTATTATTTATTTTTTACATTTAAATATTCGATCATTTCTATGTTGCTGCGTATCTGTGCCTGCCTGTGTAAAAAAAGATTTATGGCATTTGGCATCTTATCCAGAGCGAGTTAAATTTAAGTAAATTTTACTTCCTTTTTTTAATGCAATTAAGGGTTAAGGTCCTTGCTTCTGGGCCCAACAGTGGTAGGGCTTCGGATCAGTAACCCAGAGCCTTATCCACTGAGTCACCACTGCCCTTAACCCTGGCTATACATGGCAGAGTAAGAAATGTTTATTCTTTTTAGACCAAAATCAATACCACTGGATGACTCATCTTATCCCGCTAGCTAACATTACAAAGTAGCTTACTATATCCTGTACATAATGCTGAAATGGTGTGAAATGATGCTGTCTGCACCAACTGACTTTAGGAAATCTGTTAACAGTGATACATACTGAATGAAAAATGCTATAATATAGATTTAGGCACTGCATAAAAGCAGAGCTCCTGATAGATGTCAGGGCCTGGGCTTAATTTTTACTGCCTTTCTGATTTCCAGATTGATTTGCATCACCTGCATTGTCAGTTTAATCATTTGTTTAATGAGCTCATGTTCTATAAAGTTTCTCATTTCAGCATTTGCTCCATGAACATTTATTTATCTGTCCTACCCGAGTTAGACTGTTTGTGTTTTTGTTTTTTATTCTGTGCTTTGGTGTGTGGTGTATGAACCTCTATTTTTCTAGGTTTTTCTTTTGTTATTGTCTTGAAAGTCAAGAATACATAACATCCAGTTGGGACTATGGTGCTCCGTTCGGGAGCTCTGCTATTAAATGCATATATTGTTGTACATACATTTTGAATTGCCTTTTATTTTTTGTTTTATTAATTAAACAATAGGCAACATGGCAGGTTGATGGCTTATTGTAAAGCATGAAACATATAACCGCTGCCATACTAAACACTCCAAATGCAAAGACCTGTTGTAGCGGTACTCCAAAAAAAGGCAGAGAGAGAGAGAGAGAAAGAGAGAGAGAGAGAGAGAGAGAGAGAGAGAGAGAGAATATGAATCAGAAAAAGAAAGGCAGAAACAGTAAGCGGCACCGAATGGAATTTACGTCTTGATGATGAGCCAATACGGCCACAAAATAATGTTTTCTCCCTCTCTGATCAATTTTTCATTTAGTCCGGCTGGGGCTGTGGAGCGCTTCACAGGCTGGTTCTTTGTAATTATTACACTTGACAGCTGTGACTATATTGTAACGCCTGTGTACATTACAACATTACACTATTACAAAAAAGACCTCTAGTTTTAACTCTAGTGCAAGAAGCTGTTTCGACCAGTAATGTGAATCACTGGAAGAGTGCAGGAAATGCAACATCATGATGGACAATGCACTGACCCACACTGGGATACCTCCTGAAGGTGTTCAGCTTCTTACTCTCCACTTGACAGGTCTTATGTAAACTCCTGTAGAAGAACATTTTGATCTGCAGTGGTACAGAGCTAGGGGTGTGTGTGTGTGCGTGTGTGTGTGTGTGTGTGTGTGTGTGTGTGTGTGTGTGTGTGTGTGTGTGTGCGCGTGAGTGTGTGCATGCATGTGTGTTTCTACACCACCACTGATCATAAATAGGGATGTGAAATTCACCAAAGTCCCCAGAGGAAGACCAAGAGGAGGAGGTGGAAGAGAATAGAGAAGAAGGGAAGAGTTAGTATTTGTGTGTAAGAGAAAGAGAGGGAAAGAATATGAGTGGGGGAGAGAGAGAGAGGGAGAGAGAGAGAGGGAGAGAAGCCGATTTTGAAAAAGACATCAATCTGGAAAAAAAAAGAGCAACATGACAGAAATTAAACAAGATTCGTGTGTTTGAGTTCAGCCGCTTCCCGGCCCCCTTTCAGCCTCCCATTGAAATTCTGGGCAGATACAAACCCCAAGGCTTTTGACACACTTTTGAAAACACCACACCCCCTCCTTCTTTCCAGCAAGACTCTTAACTGACTAACAAGAACAGGGGAGGGGGAGAGACGACGATATGAATCTGATTTTTTTTTTATTAAAGTCTTTATTCTTAATGAAATGCATTTGTTCATGTTTTCTTTCTCATTGATTTTTTTTTGGTAGGTAGGAACTAGTCACGTAGCATGAGAGGAAGTGCAGAGGGCTTATGAATACACACATGTGAATGTGTGTGTGTGGTGTTGTGGAGGATTGCGAGTATGGTGGTTGGGTTTGCTGATAGGTGGTCGAAGCAACAGAAAAACAACCATGCAGGGGGTCGATGTGAGAAAAAGGCAAGGAAAACAGCATGAGATGGCATAAGGGAGTGAGAGATGGTGAGGGGAAGCGATAGGGAGAGATGTAAGAGGGAGGAAAATAAAGAAAAAGGAACTGAGAGACAGCAAAAGAGTGGGAGAGAAAGAGAAAGGGACGGATGTTGGATGAGGTGGCGGTAGAGTCTTAGTGCATTTATGCTGCTGCTGTCAAGAGCTCGTTTTCACTCGTGCTTCCTGAGAGCCACTAGGAGAAAGAGATCTCGGAGAGAGAGAGGAGGGGAAAAGAAAAAAAAAAGAGAGGAACTCGTCATCCTTTCCAATCAAATCCCTGCATTAGTTTTGGCTACATTTGGGCTGG
Organism: Neosilurus hyrtlii; assembly: GCA_028564935.1. Classification (NCBI taxonomy): domain Eukaryota; kingdom Metazoa; phylum Chordata; class Actinopteri; order Siluriformes; family Plotosidae; genus Neosilurus; species Neosilurus hyrtlii. Next base: position 13,148,431 of record JAOUQZ010000027.1, read on the forward strand.
CTTAGTGTCAGAGTATGGAACTGCTGCCTTAAACAACGAGCTCGGAGCTTGAATCAATCCGAGCGCTGAAAGAAAGCCTAGAGTGGTGAGCTAAGCTGAGAGAGGAGGAGAGGAGACGAGAGATGAGGAGAAGGAAGGGTAAATTAGCTACTTCCACAGCCTTTTTTTAAACTAGCACAGCATGAAATGGTGTTCGATATCTAACTTCGCACCCTCCTACGTTCCAGCACACTACATTATACTCCAGCGCTGAAAGCTAGCTCACATGTCGGACTCTCGGGCTTTCCTGCACTTTTCTCGGCTCTCGCGCAAACTCTAGCCTCTTTCTTGACAAGGCTAGAAGGTAACGATCCAGCTGCAATGGGCCTGAAATCATGTCAGGATAAGCTGTCATTAAACAGGAACCTCTCTCTCTCTCTCTCCTATATATACATGCAGACTGCGAGGCGCCCAGTTGTCCTTGAGTCGCTGTAGACTCGCACCTGTCACTTATCCCCTGCTCAGTGGGACGAACAGCACACTCCTTACTCACACACAGGTAAACAGTCGGTTGTGTGTGTTTGTACGCTGACTGAGATCTGATTAATGAGGACAAGGTGATATAGTGGAGTATGTATGCACAGGATTGCAGTTTAGCCTCCTCGGGGTGTTATGATAACCATAATCCAGAGAAGCTTACAGCTATGAGAAGGTTATGACAAGTGTTTCAGTAACTCGAGATGAAGGTTTGTTTTTATTGATTTCTTTTCTCTTATGAGCATGATGACCTATTGACTAAAATAAAACATACAGAAATGTTCATACTAACCCCAGAGGCAACCCATCATTTCCTGTGTTAAAAAAAAAAAAATTATATATATATATATATATATATATATATATATATATATATATATATATATATATAAACACA
>JAOUQZ010000027.1:13160865-13179594 GCA_028564935.1 Neosilurus hyrtlii
TACCTGTTTATTGAAATTACTGTTAATGTTAATTAAAATAAAACCTACCCCGAAAATAAGCCCTATGGTGTTTTTTGGACCAAAAAAAAAAAATAAGACAGTGTCTTATTATCGGGGAAACACGGTAATAATAGTAATAATAATAAAATAGAGGCAGGTGCTCAAATAATTTCTATATACATGAGCAACAAAGTGACAAAAGTTAAGATTTTATGAATTCAATGTATATTCTGGTATGACATGGTAAACTGACAAATTCAACTTACTGTCTTGAATGTTTCATTTAACCAACACTTATAGACTAAGTTGTCCTACGTTTTTTTTATTCCCCACCTGCAGCTTTAGTTCTGATATAAAATTACTTGTTTTCTCCCGCAGTCCAAAGACACAAAAAAAAGGTCAACTGGATACTCTTTAGGTGTGACTGTGAGGGTGAATAATGTTGATGCCTGTGTTAGCGCTTTGATAGATTGGCAACATGTTCAGGGTGCTTCCCACCTGAAGTCAGCTGGCGTTCCAGCTCACCCTTGACCCTTATGGATAAGTGGTATAGCTAATGGACAGGTGGATGAATGAATGGATGGATGAATAAAACCAACCCATACAGTATGCATAGTTTTCTAACAATCTGGCACTGGTGCCACATTTAAAGATACACAATCATTTCTACACTGCTCGAATAATGTTACGATTTTGAAAGTACTGTTAAAAGTGCGGCAAACGATTCCGAGTTAGAAGAGAACTTTCCTGACAGGACTCGTCATTAGGTTTGCATTGATTCTGGTAGAATTATTCTTCTCCTTATGACACGAAGGTGGGGGGGAGAAAAGAAAGTTATGAAGCAATCATAATGCACTCATGGTAACATACTCATTTAAAGCCAAAGGACATAAGCTATTGCTTATTTGATTACAAACACCAAAAGCACATTAAGGGCCAAACGAGCTAATGCAATGAGATATTAGCAGCCATCAGCGGTCAGCCGGCCCAAATGAGATGACAGATCTATCTGCTGAATCCGCGGAAGGGGGCTGCGGGTGAAACAGTGTAAAGATATAGGCTGCTCGACGGCACCTAATTCACTAAATGTCAAGCTCTCTGATGAAGACTAAAATGATTGTGAAGTGCAATATGCTTGTGTTTAATGATATCAATAAGCCTCGCAGGAAATTTCATTTGTGCGCCGTTATTGCTTCGGCGTCTCAGGTGGCTCCGTGTGATTATAGCTTGGAAGGAGAATGTGGACAGTTCTCTAAATATACCTGGGACTGGGTCATGAGGATTTGCGCTATGTCTATGTACACGGTTTGGTCCTGATGTATAGGAATAATATTATTCACATAAAGGGGTGTGTGTGCGTGTGTGCTCAGTAAACGTCTCTTCAGCTGGAAGCCGTGTGTAAAGTCTGAGACGTAGACCCAGGTCTGGGGTCAGGGATCTAGCTTCTTATTGGACAGATGTGAAGCTATAGATGAGTGTCTGGAACATTAAATATCAACAGGGTCCTCAGGCTTATTATCTAACCCCTTGACCTCCAATTCATCTGACCATTCACATGCATCCAAAGAAAGCAGAGCAGGAAATTTGCTTCCAGTAGCAGTTAATTCCACTTCCAAGTTCATCAAGGTGAACTTTAACCTTGTGTATTTGCAAACTGCTAAAGAAAAAGTGATTCTTGATGACCGTGTCGCTTACAGCAATACTCTTCTTAAAAATAATAGTAATAAAAAGAAAATCAATTAGATATCACTATTATTACATTCCCTCCCAAATCAAATTACATTAGGGCTGCTTGTAACCGCATGATTTTGGTCCATCGTAGAAAAAAACAACAAAGATATATAAAAGGGGAACATGGGGTTTGTTTCATGATGCCACACTGCTCACGAATGAAGTGGGAATGATCAGTCACTTCCTGGAAGGTCCTTCAAGTAAGATAATGGCTAAAGAAGCAACACCAATCATCCTAACGAACTCTTGACCAGGAGCGAATTTGAATAGGGCATATATACTTAAATAAATAAAGCACTGTTAGGCCATGCAGTCTGTATGACCATCCCTGTTCACCACCAAATATCTGAAAATAAGCCACACAGAAACATTAAGAAGGGGATTCCCATAGGTGCACAGTGAGTGACAGAAGAAGAATTCCCATTGTTATTATTTTATATAGCACATAGTGACCGCCTTTCCTGCCCTCTCAGAGACGCAGTAGAGCACGTTCTTTCAAGTTTGACACAATCGCGGCCGCCTGTCAGCGTAATTAGAGCGCTGCAGAGTCGCGTAATTAATATTGTCTTATTAGTTTGATAATGAAAGCCCCGCAGGTAAGAATGCTAAGTGCTTCCCACCTCCCTCTCTTTACGTGACGTGGATGGTGAGTACAGGCCGGGTGGAGACGGATGGCATACTATGTAAACGGGGTATCACTGTATATCTCTGAAACGTTACTCACTTCACTAATCACCTTATCCTTGGGGGTGGGGGGTGGGGGGTCTCGTCACTGACAACTAGACAACTGACAGTTAAAACACTTTAACGCAAATTTATGCATAGACAAAAAAAAAAAGATGACAACAGGAACTACAGACACAGAAGAAGTTTGTCTTTAAAAAGACTACAATCTACAGAAAACACAGCAGGACTACTGTTGCAATGAAGTTCATTAGTACAACTCATGAGAGGAATAAAGTACTGGAAATCTGAATATTAACATTATCGTGATTTTTTTTTCTAAATTTTATATATCTGTCCATCTATCTCTCCTTCTCTGCATGTACGTTTGTATGTATGTGTGTGTGTGTATACACACACACACACACAAACACACACATATATATATATATAATTTTTTGTTTGTTTGTTTATTTTTATTGATTTATGAATGTTTTATATCTTTTAAGAACATCAGTTTCAGTTATGTTATATAGATTACACAAAGTCAGACTGCATAACATCTACCAGAGTACGTTTACATGATGTACAGTATGTAAAAACTGGATGTGGTTCGGGGAAGACAGACAGGATTTTGAGCGAGACTTTTCCTCTACTCACTAACAACACTAATATCAGAACTCCCGATCAAAATCAAAGAAACAAACCTCACACGTGAAACATCTCGGACGACTGGCATCATTTAGAAAACATAAAAATTGTGGCAATCCTCTTTTTTTTTTAAACCAAAACATTACTTTAAGTCATCTGTATCATCCCAAACCCAACATGTATCCAATACAATTCTCTAAAGCACAACAAGGCCAACCTGAGCATATCCGCTGCTCAAATCCTGCCTGAGAAAGACACATATCAGAGTTCTGACCAATCATAGAGGAGAGACTTGTTTTTTTGGGAAACAGGCTGCTGTCTTGAGGCTGTGCTCTAGAGATCAGGGAGGAAGGAAGTCTTAGAGGGGGGATCTGCAGGAGAGCAGCTAGGAGACAGAGCGTCTGAGAGCATGGGGTCAGCATTAATCCTTGACATGTACTGTCCACTGCCAGATCACGCACTGCTCCACAGCTGAAACGAGGCGGGAGAGAGGGAGAGAGGAGACGCCACAGCAGCCTTAACCGGAGTGCCAAGCGCCAGTGGCCGAGCGATAAGACACACACACACACAGAGAGGGAGGGAGAGAGGGAGAGAGAGAGAGAGAGAGAGAGAGAGAGAGAGAGAGAGAAAGAGAGAGTGAGAGAGGGGAGTCTTAATGAAGAGCACTTTGTCTCTGTAAATTGATCTGTTTGTAAGCCCCCATGTGGGGAAAATCCTCCTCAAACAAGCAGGTGGAGGATCACAGCCTCTCGCTCACAAGTCACAGAAGGAAAGTGAGCCATTGGGGGTGGGAGGGAATTAAAAAAAGGAAAGAAAAGAAGGAATAAGACCTCCCACAACGTCTCTGTAATGCTCTCCAATCCCCTCGTCCAGCTGACCCTCGGCCCCGGGCGATAAGAAGTTTGTGGTCCGGATGGAAAAGGAGGGGGTTTCATGCGAAACTTTGACCCTCAGCGAGACAGAGTTCCTGGAGGGGCTGTGAAAAATGAGGACAGTTGCTTATCAGGCGGCAACGCATTAACCCTGACTTATGATAACGCCAAACACTCGTCAGCGAAAGGATAATCAATAATGTGCAATGTTTGTCTTTGCCTCAGTGTGGGACTGATGCGCTGATCTTAAACCAGACATTAGGAGCCACTGAGACTAGAGAGAGGAACCGGATGTCAAAAAACAGAGTGTAAGAATGCAAGAATGACGCTATGGGAAAGGGAGGGACGAAAAATACAGGAGAGAGAGAGAATGAGCCTGAAAGAAGGAGTAAAACACAGGAATAGGATAAATTAATGCTTTTAACTGAGGAAAAAAAGAATTAAAATGGGGTGTATTCACTTATTTTCACTCCCACAAGTTATGTTTTTCAAAGGTTGAACAAACTCCTATCAGACGTCTCACAGAGCTGGTATCTGCTGGAAGTTTGCTCGCCTGCCAAAATAACAAACGTGTATATCCACACACACACACACACACACACACACACACACACACACACACACACACACACACACACACACACACACACACATAATGGAGCTCCTACGAGTCAAGCAAGAAAAAGTGTCTACCCATTGAGTAGCTTTTAGAATGTCAAGAAGAATGTACAGTGTCCGTCTGTCTACCCCTCTGGCGTATGTGTTCACATGAGAACCCTGTGGTGTTATTTCTCATGCTGGTATATGGGTCATTCTCATGAAAGTGTACACTTTCTAATTACAACTTTCAAATGAATTATTTTCACAGGAATACTTACAAAATATATACAAATAACAACATGGTACCGAGTATATTTCTGGAAAGTTTTGCTTCAGCTTTTTTGAATCATAAATTACAGCAATATTAAAACAGGATTTTAACAAACCTGACATATACAGCATAAATTGTCAAAACATAAAGGAACTTTTATATTCGAACAGATCTGGGTAAATCCAATTTAATAATAACTGGAGAACTGATGCGAATGTAGTGACAACAGTATTAGGGACACAGCACATTATTAATTCAGCTTTTGTGCACATAACTAGAGTGAAGATAGGTGTTGCTTTTTTGTACATACATTTGTGTGTGATTATAGCATGTGATTTATACAAAATAAAAAATACTGCAATCTTTTTTAAAAATGTGCATTTCTACGAGAATAAACCCACTGTAATGGGAATAAGTGTCTGAGTGATGGTAACTTTATCCAACATTTAGCTACTTTATCTTTTTTCTTTTAGATTTGAACAAAAAGTTCCCTTTGGAGTTATTAAATCCTCCGAAATCATGAAAGCTCTGATCGATTTCTTCAAGTTGTTCGGTCAGGCCAGTGTGACCTATTTAAGCTATGTTGTTGGCAATGGGCAAAAGGGACCCATTTGTTATGATATGACTCCCGAAGACCAAAGTAGGGTGGTGAACACATAAATATTTATTTAAATAATAAATATGAGCGGACTCATGGAGCCAGAGAAAAGGGAACTAAACAAAACCAACAGAAATTAAACAAGCCACGAGGGTCGAACGGAAACCAACACGATACGGGAGAACTAAACCAGGTATTTGGAAAAACTTAGGGAGAAGTAACACAGAGAGAATCTGTCAGCTGAAGTTTCAGGGAGAAAGTAATACAGGGTCCAAAATGCTTGGAGGAGAGCTTGAAAACTGTGCCGCTCCAACAAAGCTAGATGAGGAGGTGAGTCTAGTGGGAGTTTATATAAGGGTCCTAATCAGTGCAGGGAAACCAGGTGCAGGTGAAAATCATTAAAATTCAGGAGATTGTTTACTGGATGTGTAGGAGTTGGGGAGAGAGTTTGGCATAAACGTAGCACTATCCCCCCTCCAGGCGCCACTCTGGTGTTCCAGTGCGGCCCCGAGTGCGGGGTGCTGGTTGACTGGGGTGCTGGTGATGGAAGTCCTCCAGCAAGATGGGGTCCAGGGCATCTTTGCGGGAGACTCATGATTGTTTCTCTGGGCTATAGCCCTCACAGTCGATCAGATATTTGATCCTCCCACGGCACCGAGTCCAGAATCCCCTGGACAGTGTAGACAGGACCCTCGTCCGTAGCCAGTGGTGGAAGGGGTTTGGCTTCCTCGCCCGTCTCTGTGGATGGGAAAATCAGGGGTGAGTGATACGGTTTGAAAAAAGAGACATGAAAAACTGGATGAATCTTATAATATAGGTGGGAGGTGCCGATGAGCCTCAGACCAGACTGTTTCAGAACCACTGATCCACTGGTAGGACGTTGGTGGCCTCCCTATTCCAGGGGAAGAGAGGAGGTTGGAGACAGAATATGCATTGGAAGGGGGTCAGCCTGATGGATGGCTGATGCAGGGAATTCTGTGTGTACTCGCCCCATGGGATGAACTGGTTCCAGGATGTGGGATGGCGGTTGCAGAAGGTCTGAAGGAAGCATCTGATTTCCTGTATCTTCCTATCCGTCTGCCCATTGGTCTGAGGATGGTAATCAGATGAAAGGCTGATGGTCACACCCAGGAGGTTGAAGAACACCCTCCAGAATTGGGAGATGCACTGTGGACCCCTGTCTAAGACAATGTTTTTCGGTAACCCAAAGTTGCGAAAGATGTTTTTGAACAGGGCTTGTGTGGTCTCTGACGCTGTTGGAAGGGACTGGAGAGGGGATCAGTTTGCATGCTTTACAGAATTGGTCCACTATAAAAAGGATGCCATCAGTCTTAGAATGTTCTAGTATCAGAAATGAAAGCTCATCATGATGCAGATGGCTGATACTCAGATGGACTTGGTCGGTCTGGAAGTGGTGTGTTTGTGGTGTGAGTGGTTTTCCGATTATGAAGCGGACAGAGAAGGGGGTCGGGCAATGGTGCAGCGGGAGTTAAAGCCTTCGGCACAGGTCCCAGAAAAGGAAATTGTCTGCTGAGCCGGAATCAAAGAGCGTCATAACTGTGAGTAAACATAGTGCCATAGTAAGGGTTACTGGAGTGGATAACGGATGGGAGTTAATGATTTCAGTACTGCTGGACCTCACCTGTGGAAGCGGAGGGTGAATGGGGCAGGTCGCAATAGGATGGCTGGGCTGCCCACAGTAGACACAAAGCCCCTCAGTGCACCAACGATGTTTTTCGGCAGGGGTGAGTCTGATTGCATGTGTTCTGGGATGTCTTGCAGAGGTGTGGACATTACTGGCCGTTGAAACTCAGCCATGCCTCTCCTTCATCGCTGTGTGACACGGATAGCCAATTGAATGACTTTCTCTAGTCCTATGGAGTCATCATAGGAGGAGAGTTGTGCTCCAAGCCCTGACAGAAGTGTGTGAAAAGACTTTTCAGGAAAGCAAGGAGATGATGTACGCCACTTTAGCAAGTGCTGTGGGAAACCGCGTGGGGTTCATTTCACTGGCTAGGGAGCATTGTAAAAGAAAGCCATCACAGCTTTTGGAATCCCCGGAGTAGCAGGCAGGGTTGATAAGACCTTCCACCATGACTGTCAGCAATGGCCTCAAAGAGGTAGACTCCACTGGTGATAGGGCGCGATGCACTTCCTCCACGATGGTTTGGAACGCATCTGGAGTGAGGGAAGGCATGGCCTCCATGCTTTCTGTGTCGGTCTAGCCTTCTGTTTTGAAATGGCTCCCAGAGACCAAGGTAGGGTAGTAAACACATAAATATTTATTTAATTAATAAATATGAATAGGCTTGGGGATCCAGAGAAAAGGGAACTAAACAAAACAGATAATAAACAAGCCAAAACACGGCCATAAACACCATTATAGCAAAGGTTAACGATATTGTAGAAGGTCTCTACAGAAAGATTTGCAAGAACCTTGCTGACATCACTGCCGCATTGACAAATCTGTTGGCTATAGATGCCAGTGATGTTGGTCATACTTAGATGACAATTGTATTAAAGTCTGTGGGAAAGAAACAGTATATCTTGCTATAAACAGTATATCTTGCTATAAACCTATTTAATTGGCATTAAAAACAAGTAATCCAGCTTAATACAGCTTTAAATGCTTAAAAAACATTGACATGGTACCATTCAGTCATTTAGTTAGTGCTGTGCAGCAATGACACAGCATCTTAGAGGACTAAGACAAAAACAGGAAATTGCACAAGAGAGCAAAAAAAATTTAAACCTCAATGTGCTTGCACAATAAACACACTGAAAACGAGAATAAGAGTGAAAAATGGTTTATTGGAAGTTACAGATCAGTCAGCCTGTCCAAAGGAATTATGGGCACACCATCATCAGTGGTTGAAGAAGGAGTATCTTCCTTAGCAGGAGAAGTAGGCGTATAATCAGAGCCATACTCATGGGGATCACACTCCATGGGAGAGCTTGGGGAATAGGGCTCTGGAGAGGGACTGGAATAGTCGGGAGAGTGGAGTGGAAGAAACGGGGATGCTGGAGGAGACGCTGGCCGTGGAGAAAAACACCAATAACGCACCTGAGTAGACTGATCTGGGGTCTCAGGCTTAGTTGGAGTAGATTGATCTCGAGTAGTAATTGGAGAATGAAGAGGACAATAAGGGGACCTGGATTGAGACCCATGAGAACTGGACGGGAACCAGGCGGCGGAAAGAAACTCTAGAAAATCCAAAAGGTTGGGATTAGTACGGGCCAGATGGTAGTGGAAATGATGGTGTGGACCAGATCTCCCTCTCCTGAAAATAACACGGCGGGCTGACTGAGCTGGAAACAACAGAAAAGAGAAAAGGATGTATGTCATGTGAATATTTAGTCCAAAATATGTAACCTGCAAATATAGCTTGAAAACTTATATACTGAAACGCCCAAAAGCTAAGAACCCACGACATGCATCTAAATAGATGGCCAGTGTGTAACAATGCTAATACTGTTAACAATGCTTACTAAAATAATAGGACAGCGATATTATGAAAACAGTACGCTTGAAGCTTGCTAAGATAAAATAAACTGACATTTAAATTTAAAACAAACAGCTTGTTTAGCCTGTTAAATAAGAGAGGAAAATAAAAGGTACTTGCACATGTTGAATAAATCAGAAAAGCCGCTTGCAGTACACTCCAATTGACCAGGTTCACACAGGAGCGAAATCAGAAATGATAAAGCAACACGGAAGATGGCGCTTATAAACAAGCGCCTATTTCTTTATAGCAACTTCCCAAAATGCCCGAAAATAAGGGAAAATAAATAGGACTATGTCACATCAGGAAGTATGAGATCACTTTAGGGGAGGAACAAAATCACATCACAACAGGAAACATGACATCACATCGAGGGAAAATCAGGAAAATAATGGGGAAAAGGAAAACATGCTAAATAGGGTAGGCGGAGTCAAAATAGCCTAAACCATAAATCTAAAGGGAAATTGCTGAGTCATATGTAAATTAAAAAGAGGTGGCATCCAGAGATTTTGCTGATCCTGATTTTGATGCCTGATTTTGATTTTGATGCTTGATATGTTGTTGATGGGATCAGACCTTTGAGCCCAGCTGCTCTCTCAGAATTGTATGGTGATTATTTGCAACTTGGAATAAACATTGTACATTTCCTCATATGCTGTGCTGAGATTCTGATTTGCTTAAGTAGTTTTGAGTAAAAGTATGATAAAGAGTAAATTGTACAACAACTGAGTAAGTGAAGAGGGAACATCCACTGGTGTATGTCACCTCAGAGAGGGCTCTGAGTTCCGACATATCTTTGGTGCCGAAACCCGGGAATTGCGTATAAAGGCTGACGGACGACCAAAACCCGAATGCTGAGGCTGTGGTTTCTGCTGACTTTCACAATATGGACATTGTCTAAGGGATATTGTATAAGGGATGGTTCGGTGTGTCAGAAGGTGCTGACAGGGTAGGACCCGAGGAATAATGAATTGACAGCGCTGGGTATATGTGTATACGTTAAAGACATTGTGATGTGATATAAGAAGCGGAAGTGAAGAGAAGAAACTGGTTGTGTTGTGCTATATTGTGATGTGTTAAAATTCCTGAATATATTGTCTTAGAAAGAAAGTCTGCCGGCAGCAAAGAGGAATAGAAAACGTGGATGAGAGTAGTGAGAGGTTAGAAAGATTGATTTAGGGGAGAAGGGGAAAAAGTGGAAGGAGCGAGAAAGTAAGAGCACAAAGCATCTCAAAAACGGAAGCGCGCATTTACACACACATTTATTTGGTTCACACACACACACGCGCGCGCACATTCTAAAAATAACAGCACACACACATGAACGGCAGTTTGCAAACTAAGAGTGAAACAGAAAGTAGGAGCTAAAGCACAGAGCGCGAACTGACAAGATAAATTAATAAACAGGGTATGACAACTGGGAGATCTGAGTCTGAGAGGCGATTGCTTGCAGAAACACAAGGAATTAGAACTAATTTTTGGGATGAGCGTTTCAATAGAGATGAAAGAGGTATAGAGACACCCCAGACAGAAGGGCATATTGAATATAAGTTGTGGCATTTAACAGACTGGAGAGGATAAGAAGAGTTAAAGCACCAGTTTCCCGAAATAAATTGGGAGGAAAGGTTTCAAGCTCTCTGGAGACCTAGCTGGTTGGGCCCAGTATTAAAAGGATTATTAGCATGAAATGGTAACGCATCATTCTTAGTGTTTGATTTCATACCGGATCCGTTTGCAAAGGAGGATGAGCAGGAGACAGAATTAGCATGGGAAAGGCCGCCACAGAGAAGATATTGTACAGAATTAAAGGTCACTGTTACAGTTGAACCCAGACGGGTGCATTGGGAAAGAGGTTTAGTGACGTCAATAGTAACTGACAGAGTAGATTCATTAGCTGACCCTTTTGGAAGGTGCCAAGAAGTGCCAGGCATAACAGTAAAATAAATTTTTGCCCAATTGTCATGGCGATATCAACCGGGAGATATTGAGTTCTCGTCCCGACATCTTGAAGTACTAGAGCTAGACAGGGGTGTGTCATGAGTAAGGAGGAACTACCAACCACACCCGCAGGGGTGATTATATTAAAACATAAAGATGCAAAAAAGGAGATTGAAAAGTACATGAGAAAGTGGAATGACACGTGGTGAGTTGCAATGGCCCTTGACAGGCACATTTAATGAAGAAAGGTGTGAAAAGATGAAGCAGAGAATAGAGAATTGGGGAGAGATAAAGAAAGTAAAGGGAGATAAGACAGATAGAAAGAAAAAGATAGTTGAGTGGTTCCAAGAAGAGGGAAAAATACAGAGGCAATTAAAAGAGGAGAGGGAAAGAGAGAAACCATCAGCCCCACCAGCCAAGGAGCAGGAGAGGCCACGACCTTTAAAGAAACATTGTATCCCTGTGTGACAGGAATGTATCCACTCACCCTGAAGGAGAATCAGTTTCAGGAGATCGATCTGAGAATAGTGGATGGACAGTTTAAAGGTGCAGTAATGTGTGGGTTACCACCAGAGCCTAAAAGGAGACAAGAACACCACGAGATCATGGATGCTACAGGACTGCAAAGAGAAACAAAGCATAAAGATGTGGAGACGCAGAACTCACAGAGTAACGAGGAAAAAGAGAGCAAAGCTGCAGGGTGCACTGCTGACAGGCAGGGGGAAAGACCCCCTAAAGCGACAGGAGATATGACAGGAAATGCAGAAAACCTGGCCTGGGATCACAGTGTCCTAGGAGGAATAACAGGAGGAGGAGAAGCACTTTACTAAATGCAAAGAGACGTGAGACGGGGTGGAGAAGTCCTGACATGTAGACGGCCACTAAATCATGTGTATCAGACCCCAATGATATAAGAAAGAGGGGTGATAAACCAAGCCCAGAGAAGAGGAAGAGCTCTGCAAGGAAGGCGTCCTAGGTGAGAGACAAAACCCATACATGGTAATCAGAGACGAAGGGCTGGACTTCACCCCATATGAGGAAAAGGATCAATGTAAGGTGGCTAGAAGTGAAGGACCAGGTCACCCAGAGTGGGGCAGTAAGGGCTACGGAGAATGGAGAGAGAGACACAGATCATGGGACAGCGAGTGTTCCACAGAAAGTGCGATCAGTACGGGAGACAATGCGGCCTGCATAGGAAACAACGGAAGATACCGTGTGGAAGGAGAACTAAAACTGATCCCATCCCTGAAGCAGCAAGTTGATCATAAAATGGGGAAGGTAGATGAACGAATAAAGGAAATGGAAAGAAGCCTGCTGACTATGAGACCTGGAGTCGCACGGGAAAGTGACCGAAGCACTAAAACAGACTCACAGACAGCTTAATCGGGTACAGCAACAAATGGATGACGAAGTGAGAGCAAGGAGCCAGCTTCAACAAGACGTCCAGCACACACAAAGCGAATACACAGTGAACGATGCGATAAGACGAAAAAAGGAAAGAGAGGAAATAAAGGAGCTCCAAGCGAGCATAAGGCAAGGTCAAGAAGTGATGGAAAAACAAATAGCAGAAATGAACCGAAGGACGAGTGAATTAAGGGTGCCGCCCCAGACCATGGAGAAAAAGACAAGAAAACAGATAGTTCCAACCAGAACTATGAACCTGAGATCAGACAAATATGAACTGAATAAGTACGGGAAGTCGGAATATGACCTCGAAGGAAAAAGGGAGGACGAGGACAAAGAAGATGGAGAAGACGAGCTTCTGATAAACATCCAAGCCCCAGTGATAGTGAAGGGCCACGATGTAGCTTTTGTCCCATGGTCATTTATGGACCTAACAGGACTAATTGGCAGATTGCCAAGTAGCTGTGAAGGAGTCCAGAAATGGATCACAAGGTTCGAAGAACAAACAATGGGACAAATGCTGGCGATAGGAGACATTAAAGCGATATGGTCACAGTCACTGGGCAAAGCAAAAATGATTGAACTATTCAAAAATGCTGGCATAGGAAATGCAACTGAAGAGCAATAGTATGATGCAAGAATAATGAACAACTACAGAAACCAGCTCTGGGAGGCCTTAAGGAAAGCGTACCCAACCAGAGTGGACCCCAGGAGAGTGGAAAAGGTCACCATGAACGAAAATGAAAATGTGGCAGAGTTCATACTAAGGCTGCAAAAGACTTGGAGGGAGGAAATGGGAGAAGTATGGGATGAATCACCCACCACCCAATCACTCTTCCGCACGATGGTGAAAAATGCCATGCCTAAAGAAGTTTGAGATAAGCTCGAGGACCTAGTGGACCTAAACACAATGCCATGGGCATCTTTTGAAGCAAATGTGATACACTGCGTCGAGAGAAGCAGACAGAAAGAGAAAGAGATGAAGAAAGCAGCAGAAAATCTGATAATGCAGCTCCACAAAGTCCAGCTGAGCGAGCTGATGCGTGGCAAACAAGAGACCACAGAAAAGAAGAAAGAAGAGTAGAACGCAGCAAAACAAGCAGCCGTGATGGTGGCACAACCAATACCGCAGGCAGAAGTCCAACCGTTGCCTACAGTCCCGCAACCAGCAGCCATGGCGCCAGCCGGACCAGTGTATTTGCCACAACAGGCGCAACCACTCTACTATGCACCTCCACCTGCGCCAATGTACCCTCCGGCACAACAGTACCCACCTCAGAACCAAGGATGGGGTCAAGGAAGAGGATGTGGCCGAGGAGGGTGGCAGCAGTTTCAAAGACGAGCTCCAACGGACCAAGGAAACAGAGGAGGATGCTGGATATGCCAAGACCCAAACCATCTGAAGCAAGACTGTCCACATGCAAACCAGCAAGGAGGCCCAAGAATGCCCCAACTGAATAATCCTCAGGGGTGGCAAGGTCAAGGGAATTGGACAGGACCCTGGATGGGACCAAATCAGCCACCCCAGGGACAACAGTACTCGGGAGCAGGTCCCACGGGACCTCCCCCGGGGAACATGTAATGAAGCCCAGAGAAGCCAGAGGGGGAGCTGGCGCAAGGGTACTCTGATGAGTCAGAATGAAAATTGAAAAGATAAAACAAAAAAGCCATCGCCACCCAGCAACAATCCAGCAAGGTCCCCGGTCGGGGCCCCATTTGTTATGATAATATTAATCTCTGTAGGATACACACTAATAGTTGTCGCGATAGGGGAAGGTATCCGTCTCCTTGATCCAGTTCAGTCTGCAAATGCCACCGAGTCGATTGACGCAAATCTCACTCAGAATGATACGTTACAGATTCCTAACATATATACAAGGGCAGGCCTCACCGTAATAAAGAAACAACAATGTATAAAGGTTCGCATAGATATGGAATATTCAGAAAGCAAGGACATCAGCCCGTTTAGAACATGCGTACGAAGGTCAGGAAAAGGGAGCGGGCGGGGGACTGTGGGCCAGCAGCTGACTCCTGCAGAATCCAAGCAATGGGTTGAGGACTAAAAAAAAAAGACTATCCTGTTACATTAACCAAAACCGCTCTGCCATATGGCAATGGATGTCTAATATCCAATGTTTTGTGCGGCCAAATCCGACTCCGGACAACTGCTCTAACTACAAGTGGGGCTGGTCTGTCCACGAGAAGAAGGGCCTGAACGATGGGTACTGGCGCATTAGAGTGTTATACATCACACCACAAAACAGCAGGTATGTCACGCTGATGTGGAAGACACTAACAGGACCAAGGAAAACAGGATACTTGACCATCACGTACGTCAAGCCCATGCCCGCGGTAAATGTCCAAGGTCAATCCATGATACTGCCAATCATTCACGAACGGGAGACAGAAAACGACACCCTATCAGAATTAAACATTGTCCATGAGGAATTGGGTCCCGAGGAGGACCTGTGGCACAAAGCCCAGACAAACAAGTGGTACCAGTGGGCCTCATATACGGCAAAGGACTGGACAAATGATGAAGGGGACTGCCTGTTATGTGCTTCCAGCAAAAGGGAAAGCTTGAACTGGCCCCCCTGCCATACAACAGTGAAATGTGTAACAACTTCCGCAATAGCCTGGCTCAACAATATGGTTTCAAAACAGTGAAAAACGAAACGCATGAGTTGCTCTTTAACAATACCTTGCAGAATGTCACGATCCAGCTAAAGCAATTGACTACCAATACATTTTGCCCTTTCTGGTGCATTCTCTACGCGGGGGCAGGGAATATCACCCAGAACTTTACAGAGCACTGCGGAAACGCAACAGAGCAGCCACACACCACTAAAATGAAGCCCCCAAAGGGACGCATATCGTTTGTTTGGGCAAAGAACTTCACTGGCCGAATTTGGAATGTTACAGGAGTGCAATTTTCCACAAACGTGCTCAATAACACATGGGGGGCCATTAGGATACAAAATCGCTCCAGGGAAGTTATGGGCTGGCGACACAATATTCCCCCCATACTTAAAATACAGACAGTCCCACTAGCAGACATATGGTGGATATGTGGAGGCATGAGACTAAGACAAACGATACCCTTAAATTGGTCAGGATTATGCACCCATGTCATGATAATTATGGAGGTGAAAATGTACAAGAAAGGAGAAGACATGGAAGTCATTCCATCTGGAGATACCATTAGTAGAAGAAAGTGATCATACACAGGGGACCCTGGGGTATATATCGACAGTATAGGACAACCACGTGGAATTCCTAATCAGTATAAGGCATGTAATGAAATAGCAGCAGGTTTCAAATCAATATTCGTGAGCATAACTGCAAATAAAAATGTTGAATGGATTAATTATATTTACTATAACCAGCAAAGATTTATAAACTATACGGATGACGCCCTACGCACTCTAGGAGAGCAGCTATACGCCACCAGCACAATTACATCACAAAACAGGCAAGCGCTGGATTGGCTGATGGCAAAGGAGGGCGGGGTTTGTATGCTTTTTGGTGACCAATGTTGTACTTACATCCCTAACAATACTGCCCCAAGAGGCTCCCACTAGTCAGAGGACTATGTATCCAAGCTACAGTTAAACAAATGAATGTGCTGATATACCCCCCAGACTTAGACTGTGCAGAACCCCTCTTGATGGACATGGTGGACGATCCCTGCGATAAAGACTCAGAGACTGGCGGGCATGCCTCTGGCTTGTTCTCGAGGACCTGGCGTATTATGAATAAGAGACCTTGTAATTACTGTATAGGTGTTTGTTTTCATGTCGCTTCAGTGTTTGTCCTCTCTAGTCGCCTATTCTGGTCTTGTGTCTAAATCCCTATCAGTCCGAGTGTTTTGTTTAAGTGTTGTGTGCAGGATCATGGAAGAGTCAATTTCCAGTAACCAGGTGCCTGAGACTGCGCTGTGCACACCGCCTCTACAGATGGGCGACTCAGCCATGCCCCCAAATGAGAGTGGACACGCAAGGCGCCCTCCGATTGGGCCCACGGTACCCAGTCTGTGTAGCATGTTCTGTCCTGCTGAAGATGCTGCCACAGCAGCAGGTGCCGTGTTTGAGTTTGAGAATTTAACTTTTCTGACGGCCCTTTGCCTCGTTGGAGGATCTTCTATCCGTGCTGCACAGACAAAGAGTGGACGTGCGACATGGAGCTGGCACGACTGGTCCACAAATTGTTCACCAGGGCACATTTTTATTTTGTTGAGGCGGAGTGGCAGACTCGTCACTATATGGAGGAGATTACATTGCCATGTAGACTCACCCTAGTCATTCACTTTCATTACCTCTGGCGCTAAATAACCATAGCAGAAATGTATGGCACTCCGGAGGCTCATGGGTACCTTCTGTCTGAGCATGTACTCCAGTCCACGGTGGTGCCAGTGGTCACTGTGTCTCTTTGTGGATATGACCTTTGGACATCTCATATACATGGCCAATGTGCCATGCTTAACAAGCTGTGCGTTGACTCCCGGTTGCGCCCCCCGGAGGGCATCCTTACACCATTTTTCCGTCAACCAAAGGACTCGCAGGCTCTTGCCTGCAGGGGCTTTAATTTTTGGCAGCAGCCGGGAGTTTGGGCTGCCCTGCAATCCCGCAAACGACTTCACGTACCCCTGCCACGGTGGATACGCAACCTGCACAGGACCCACCATTGGTGGTGGTTTTGAACTATTCCGCGCCCTACCTGTTTTGTTTCTGAGCTCCTATATTGTGTGTGTTTTGTATGTATGTTGTAGAATTATTTGCACAGTGATCCTGGCAAACTTGGGCTGTCGTGCACAGGGTGCGGGCAGAGTAGACATTTTCCCCCACGAAACCGAAAAAGGGTTTTTTTCACCCACTACTGGCTCACCTTGAGGAAAGGCTTAAAGGCTTAAAGGAGGGAGTAATGTATTTAATAAATCGGGTTGTCTTGCTCGGGTTGTCAATAATGTTGGTTTCAATTTTGTTTTCAAGAAAGTTATAATTTTGTTCTCAATTGTATTTTCATGTATATTTTGTGGTTTTCTATATGGTCTCTACAAGTTATAGTCTATGCGTTCCTCATATATGTTTAGTAGTTTTGCTTCTCTCCTACTTTTTGTTTTCTGTTTTGTTTCTGTTTCTACATTTGTTTGACATATAATGGTCTGTTTCCCTTTGCTAGTGAAGAATGATGTTATAGGATTTGTAGTGAAAAATGATGGTATATGATTTGTCAAGAGTTTCATATGCTGATAATTAGTTTGGGAAACTAGATTATAAACTTAGAAGTAGGTATCATAAGCTCTAATCTCACCTGAAGGGAGATTAGATAAACAAGAAAAATATAATTAATATCGAACCTAGAGCAATCAGGGCCCCTTACCATATGGATATTAGACTTGTCTAAAGGAAATATGGCCGATCTTTGGCTAATCTTAGCCCCTGTAGTGATGAGAGGTTTATGGTGGAGCGCTATGAGCATATGCACAAATGCCCTTTCTCGTTTTTAGATAGATGAAATGACAATGCCTGAGGACCCCTCTTGCGCCATTGCAGCTATCCTGCCGAGACAGGACGTATGTAAAATCTGCTACGACATAGAGGAGGCGGACAACTCATTGATTGTGCCATGTGACTGCAAGGGCAGCTTGGGCTTTGTTCATCAAGTCTGCCTCCAAAAGTGGATTAGGAGGTCAGACACGTGCCAATTCGAACTGTGTAAAGCTGAGTTTGTCATGACAAGTGAAGTGAAGCCTTGGCACAAGTGGGAGGGAGTGCCTATGTCACCCTCCAGGATATGGACTATTCTGGGAGCAATGGTAGTCAACGCCATCATGTATGCTGCCACCGTGGGGATTTTATAGTCATGATCCACAGCGATGTGATCAGACTAAGCTTTGCGATACAATTTGTGCTCACGACCGCCGTGAGTGTGGCGATATCGGTGGGCCTGGCCCTGACGTACATGCTGGGCTTTAGGCTTGTGGAATTGTGGGTCGAGCTTAAGGCATTCAACAGGGACATATATGTGCAGGATCGTTCACCTGTGGCATGGTCAACCGGGATGGAGGAGACCCGACTGTAGAACATGGAAGAAACACAGAGAGACAGGACTCTGCACAGAGAACACGCGCTTAATTAGTCATTGTTTGTTTCTCTTCTCAGAACTGACCCTTTCTGGAATCCTCCAGAAACGGGCCAATAATGGACTCTCTTAAGAAGTGTTGGATGGTCGTCATGATCTTTGGTATGCTGCGGCTAGGCCTGAGCACCGGCTCCTGAGCGCGAGTGGAATATAAAATAAACGGAGAATGCCGTCCTATGTGCTCCGCAGGGACCCGAGTCTTCAGACACTGTACTGAAAACGTCAGTGCGACCTGCACTTTTTTTTTGTCAGCCAGAGCCCCCCCCGCGGCGGCGGGGCTGAGGCCCCAGCAAGCCAGGACCGGTAGCCGCCGGCCCCCGCCAGGTCCCGGCCACCCAAGGCAGCCAGAGTAGAGGG
>JAOUQZ010000027.1:13185983-13211165 GCA_028564935.1 Neosilurus hyrtlii
CACACACACACACACACACACACACACACACACACACACACACACACACACACACACACACACACACACAAAAATACACTCCATGTTGTGTGTCTTAAAATGTGTTTGGACGTGGCCCATCTGATTCAAGGAACGTCAACATACATGTACACAAAGTGTACCTCAGGATCACTTTTACAAAACATTCCACAAACAAGTGGCATGAAGAGTACAGAATACTTACAGACAATAAAGCATGTGCACGCACACACACACACACACACACACACACACACACACACACAGCTGAGCTCTCTATACTTACAGTTCACTATGAAAATACCCCCACCACCGACACACACACCTCAGAGGCAAAATGCTCACACTTGTCAGCATTCAACAATGCAAATCCTGCCAATGATCACTTACTCTGGAGCACGGCGTGTGTGTGTGCGTGTGTGTGTGTTATCTCTGCATGCCCCCTAACGATTGTGCCGACATGATGTAACAGAGAGACAGATTCGGCTGAGTGAGCACGACACAGGCGCTTTGTTTCACCGCTCTCCGCTGAAGAGCCTCTGGGTGGCCGTGAAGATTGCATTAGAGATTCCTGCTGCTGCTACACACCGCCAGCCATGCGTTCTACACCAGCTCCATTTAATCTCACACCTGACACGGACTGACTGACGAGTCCGGCTCACACCTGCTAGTAGGAAAAGTGCTGGGCTGGTGTAATAAGTTTGGAGAAATGTTTTCTTTACTATTTGAAAGTGTGGAATAAATACGATATGTTCACAGTATGCAGTATATGCACTACAATGATACTTATATATTTGCTAAAAAAGGAGCTAGCAGTTGATTCTGCTCAGGTTTTAATTAAAACCATTAAAATATTACAGTAATTTAAAAAAAATAAATAAATAAATAAAAATAAAAAGTTGTGCGTGTGTGTGGGAGGTAATATATTTTGGATATTATCCAAAATATTATGAACGATACTTATATACCGTGAGTCAACCAGGAGCAGGATGTACCATGGTCTCAGTAAAGATCTCAGGAAGACTCACTGTGACAGGTTATTGCCATTATTCTGTCAAACGGCACAACCGTAGGGAGGTGGGTGATGTGACATAAGATACCATATCATGACTCTCAAAGACATAAGTATCATATTCACTCTCGCACCATCAGGAATACAGTAGAGTTAAAAAAAACAAAACCTGATTTATTTATATATGCATGCTAGGATATATAAATATATTCATTATTATTTTTATTACTGTGTGTTTAATAATTTTTTAACAGTTGCATTAAAAAAACATGGGAATGCTTAAAGACCCATAAAATAATAATAGTAATAATAAAAATAATAATAATAATATCCAAACATATTTTAATATCAAATGCCTCCATTTAGTTCAAAGCAGGAAAAAACACCCACAGTCATTTACATAATTTATCAAGAGACACATCTGACATGGTCACACTGTCCAGCCGTAGGTGTGTGAGAAACTGGTAGAAAATTTACAAACTACCTTTACTATTACAGCTGAGTAACTCACGCTAATGTACTTGCCTAAAAATGTGGTCTTGGGCACATTAAAGCACAAAGCGATTATTAGCGGCGCTAATGTGAAGCATAAAGGCAGTGCTGAATCAGCATGTTTTCTGCGTCCAATCTAAAACACAGCCCGCTGATTTATGTTTTCATATCAGTGATGATGGAAGGGCTGCACGATCCCCATGAGCTAAAAGTACTTGGGGGGAAATTTCACGCGCACAGTGTGGGGACTGACAGCCGAATAAATTATGGACCTTATTTTTAGGGACACTGAGGACGACGCTCACTGGTTTTGCATTGTTGATACACTGGATTATAGTCATTTCATATGTAATTCTTTTCTGAAAATGAAATAATTTTGGATATATACGTGTACACAGCACTGTCAATTATTATTTTTGATTTTTACATAATATGTAAATATGCTGTATGAGTAATTTACTTTTAATTCAGTAATACATATATAATAAATGCAGTGCCTAATTTTTTCAAAAACTCCATGTTAGAGACTACTTTTCCTAATTTATAGCTTAATTAGTTCTCTAAGCTCATCAACAGTAAAAAGGGCTTACTGTTTAAACAGGAAATACTCAGTATTGGACGTTATATTAAAATAAATAAATAAATACTGTTGCCTAACTGGTAGACACTTAATAAAGAGAGTGAATTTGAATGAATCAGCAAAGATAAATCACAAACAACAATAACGTAAAAGCCCTGAAATAACAGTAAGCACTAATTATTAGTGAGACAGGAACGATCATCACACACAGCTGATGATTTACAGAAGCACTTTCTCTTCCACACCATCACAGTCAAAGCACAAAGCACAGACCTAACCTCATCTAGCCACAGCACCTTGACCTCTGTGTGTGTGTTTTCCTTTTAATGCATGTCTTGTGCCTGTTGTGTGTGTGTGTGTGTGTGTGTGTGTGTGTGTGTGTGTATGTGTGTGTGTACTTGCTACTCAGCTCCTCATTCAAACCGAGCTGAAGTGCAAATTGGACATCTGCTGCTGTGTGCATCCTCACAAAAGCGCTCGCCCACTCCTGCACAGCAGCGAGCGCTCAGCCCGCCACTCTGTTGTTCCCACGGACGAGGGCGAGAGCGAGGCGCCGCTCTCACAACACCATTCACGCACTTCCAACCGGCCTATTCCCCTCTCCTACGCCTCTGACGTGACCATATGGGTCATGTAGGAAATTGACTACGGGGCTGTGTGTGAAAACATGATGAATTTGAACATCTTAGTGACCCAGTGCTGTGGCCTTTCAGCACTCTCATCAACAAATACATACATGACTATATTCATGAGATGGTTCGGATGGGACTACATTACTGCGCCCTCTCAGGATGGAAATAAATACAGATTCAATTATGAATAGAAGCTTTATGACATGTTTCAATGTCGCAATATTTATACAAAAAAATGAACTGCGTTCGAATGGTGGTTTTAAGTGCTAGTTTTGTTTACAGCTGCAAAATAATAGCTAAAACAACAATCAGTTATTCACTGAAGGCAGGGTAGATATCGCTTTAAAAATACGAAGGCCATGTTGTGAATCTTTCTTGTCTTTATTTTGCATTTTCTTTTTTTTTTTATTTCTAGGATTTCAGAGTATATGACCGTCGCAAACCCTGAGTGTTTGCCAGTTGTTTCACTTTAGCACTATCCACTTGGGATAGTAAGCAATTAATAAATGGGTCTGATATGGAGAATTATTATTAAATTATTAAATGAGTCTGATATGGAGAATTATTATTAAATTATTAAATGAGTCTGATATGGAGAATTATTTACATCTGATCTTACCTGACATATTGAATAACATCCTCAGAGATCTGAATAATTCTCCATATCATACAAAAGCCTATGATGGCTTTATTATTCTTTCAAAACATTTTAACTTATTCTAGATATCCCATGTCAATTATGGAAAATACGGCTCGTAAAAGAATACCAAGAATTATTTGATGTCTTTCCAGCAATCAGAATTTAAAAAATATTTTGAATTAATAATAATGTCTATCATCTGCCAGATCAGCTTGTACTGTTTCCATACAGTCTATACTAATGATTATTATTTCAGTGCAAATGATTTTGCAGATTTCTATCGTGTCATTTATAAAAGAAGACAGACATTTATTTAATATTGTACAACATACAATACTGATTCCTTTAAACTGCTGTATAAAATAACTAATTCAAGTTTAAACAGCTGTTTAGTCACAGTACTTCACCTATCGATAGTTTGGGCTAGATGTGTGTAAACATTTCTCCAAGTTTTTTTTTTTTTTTCCTGCCAGGTTTACAAAAACCCTGATTTTCCTTCTACTCTTGTGTGCACGTTAATAAAATGTTGACCATCAAATCCCAAGCTCATTCACAGTACACAGTCTGAAATTCAGGTAGAGTAGAAGTCCATTTCTGTCCCCCCAAGGTTCAATCTTTACTAACATACCCACTACGGCTAATTACTGAACCTCTAGGTAACTATGTGTAGCTTTTTAAGGACTAAAGAGGTACATATAATGTTCCCAAGCAGTATATAAAAAGGGTACAAATAAGTACCTCAGAGGGTACCAATCCAGTAAAAAGACATCGCAACCATAAAGGTACAATCATGTACTTTATTTTCAGAGAGTGTAGCACACACAAGTCTCTATTAAAGGTAAAGCTCAGACAGCTGAAAATAACAAAATGACAAATGAAAGGTGAAAAGTTCTTCCTAAATGTTGCGCACAAACTCTTCTTCTTCTTATGAGCTGCCTTTTTTTTTTTTGGTCATAATCAAATGTGTAATCAGGTTCATTAAAATTTATTGACTAAAATGATTTAAGTGCCATTAATTTTGTGCAGGCAAATATAATCATTCATTCATTCATTTTCTGAAGCGCTTAATCCTAATTAGGGTTCAGGGTAGATTGGCGCCCATCTCAGCTGCCTCTGGGCGCGGGCAGAGTACACCCTGGACAGCTCGCCAGGCCATCGCAGGGCAGAAACACACTGATGGCTATGCAGCCTACTCTTGACAATAATAAGAATCAGCAGTGGTTCTTTTACATACCTATCACCACAGACAGTGAGAGACATGGCCGGCCTTTGATAACCCAGTTAGCTGCACTGGGGGAGGACGCAGTGACAACCCGTTCATAGTGGGGCTTGAACCCCAGACCTTCAGTAATCCAGCACCCTCCACTGAGCCACCACTGCCCCAGGCAAATATAATAAATACATTAAATTACATTTAACTTCACCAGCATAATCCATTACTCATAGAAGTGAAAGCCTTGAAGCTCTGTCCTGGGGACTATTAACCAATATTCACTGAGCCTGAGGTGAATAATTGTGTTATTATATACTACAGGGGAAAATAGGAAAAGCAAAGTAAAATGAGATTTTAATGGTTTGTTTTTACAATTTAAAAATGTGACAGTGCTTGCACAGACTCTATTACAGCACTTTCTGACACTCATTCAAAGTTTGAAAAAAGTGTGCTTTTGTTTTTTTTGTTTTTTACCTTGAACCTTATTGTGTAGCTTCCATCATATTTTTTTGGGACAGCAGCTTGTTGAATTTCTAGGATATCAAAATCAGTGAACACTGCAAACTTTAATCTGCAATATAGATACAAACACTATCCAGAGTGTGCAAGGTATATAAAAATCCACCCAGCCTGAGGCAAATAGTTGTTTTAATATATACTACATGGAAACATAGGCAAAAAAAATAAAAAATCTAATAAACCCCCACCCCCCCAGATTTTATTGGCTTTTTTTTTTTATTCGCTTTGGTCACATGCAACTTTTAAAAGCATTATTCTGCCTCATCATTAGACACGTGCCTGAGAAAGCACATGGGGGTTACATGGGGAGCATGCTACTGACACGCTAAGACAAAAATTGTGGCACCCTGTGACTCAGGATGCATGCACTCTGCCCAAGTATCACCACCAAGACAAGTCATATATCCCCACCAATCACTAACCCCAATATGGCATATAGCATCCAAACATTCATTCAATCACTAACCCCGAGCAGCTCTGTGCACTGTTAAATGGTGTCACTTGCTCATCAAGCCTCCTTAAAAGCCATGGGTGCTGCCAGATTGTACTCTCCCTCTTCCTTATCTTTCTCCTTAGCCTAAGGAATATCTGCGTGCTAAGTGCACCATCCAATACAGCTGTTGTTGACAAATCATTCTGGTCAGGCACCATATTTTTGTAAACATATCCTGCCTAATTTAAAAATAATAATAATAAATACAAATAATAAAGCCCCACAGTGTCTCACCATGCCTTCAGTCGCACCTCTTCAGCGTGGGCTAAAAAGTCACATGAGAGCGTCACATGGTTTTTTTCACAATGCATTTAAGTTGCATGCGAGAGCAGACGACTTCCATTGTGTCCCTACCATAAAAGCCACACATTTCCATGTTAAGTACAGTATATACTATGTGGAAACATAAAGAAAAGCAAACTAAAATACCTGCTTTAGATGATCGTGATAAACTGTGATTTTGGGGTTTTCATTCAAGTATTATCTGGTCTGAATAATGTTTTTTTAAATCCTCTGATAGCAGAATAATCAGACTGCATCATTCCCATGCAGTATACATCAAAACAACTATATGCCTCAGGCTCGGAGGATGTCTTGTATTTTGTCTCGAGGACATAATTGTTAATTATCCAAAGACAATTAGATCACACTGTTCCTGTGTTGTACATACTAAAAATATTTATATCTCAAATCTAGACAATCAGGAGCTCTCGAAGGAGCTAAACATTTTTTCAAACCAACCTGATTTTTTACTTACAACATTTACTTGGGAAAAAGCTCAAACGAACGGTTTACATATTAATGAATTTGTATCCAGTTTGATAAATGAGGCCAAATGAATGAGACTTTGAGTGCTAAATATAAACACAAACTTTAGATACATAAAGATTTAACTATTCCGCCGCCATGGTATACAATCAAACTGAGCATTCAAGCATATGAATGGAAATTAATGCACTGGAATGAATTAAAAAAAAAAAAAACAACAACAACAAAAACAATTAGCTAACGTTAGATAAGCTTACTAATACCACATTTAATTATGTTTAATTATGTGCCAATGCCTAAAACTACAATTAAAATATGATGATTTTTTTTTGTTTTGTTTTGTTTTAGCCCAAATGAGACCTCCCACCTATCAATTTCAAACAAATCTGAATTTATAAATCTTCATTTATGAAGTTTGCGAGTTCACCTAACACTCAAATGTATTGTTTTGTTCTGGTTTCTGATGCTTGCAGTGAATAAAAGACAAACTTTATATAAAAGGCCTGTTTCTCTAAGGAGCGTACCTGGATTAGCAATAAAGCACACAGGTAATCCTAAATAACTGCTATTCGGTTCTTTGAACTTCAAAAGAATAAGCAGAACAATTAAAGCCAAATAGCGCAGAAGCAAATGAACAAAGGTAATTAAGCAAACGTACACTTCTGATTAGCTCATGCATATTGCATGTATTGGGAACAAACGCCTTTTGAGTTTGTACACAAGCAGAGCAGGTATGAGGAGAAGGGTCCATTTCCCAAAGTAAAGCGTACTGGTGGTGACACCCACTCCACTTAACACGACCTGGAATTCACACCAGCAACACACACCCATCAGCCATAACATTAAAATCAACTGCCTAATTTCCTCCACATGCCACCAAAACAGTTTGGACCTGTCGAGGCATGAAGTTTACAAGACCTCTGAAAGTATGCTGTAGTGACTGGCACCAAGATTTTAGCAGCGGGTCCTTTAAGTCTTGTGAGCTTATTATACTTGCTTGTTCAGCACATTCCACAGACACTTGATTAAATTAAGGTCTGGGAAATCTGGAGATCAAATCAACACTGGAACAACGTTTAGGTAGGTGGTATGATTAAAAATACATCTACATGAATGTCAGGATCCAAGGAGTCGAAGCAGAACATTACCTAGAGCATCACACAAGCCTCACAAGATGCACATGCACCCCAGTCCAGTTCAGGAGCTCATAGGCTCACTATAGGCATTTTCAAAGGTAGACACAGGTCAACACAGGCACTCTGATCAGTCTGTGGCTACACAGTGACATACACAGCAAGCAGCGATGCATTGTGTGTTCAGACACCTTTTCATTAAAACCAGCAAAAACTGTTTAGTGATTTGCGCTACAGTAGCTTTTCTGGGAGATAGGACCAGACATGCTACTTTTCCCTTCCAGTGTGCATCAGTGAGCCTTGGGCATCCTTGGAGCCTGTTTCTGGTTCACCGGTTGTCCTCCTTTGGGCCACTTTTAGTCCTTATTTATCACCAACTCCAAAGTACACCCAACAGGACATGCCATTTTGAATATGGTTTGAGTCAGACATCTAATACCACAATTTGTCCCAAGTCAAAGTTGATCAGATCTGTTGCCAATTTGCCTCTTTCCAACACATCAACTTCAGCTGAGACTGTAGCAACGTAATCAATAACATAAAGGCTAAGCTCCTGATAGATATCTCTACAGTACTGATAGGTGTCTGAGGCTGGTGTTAAAAGAGTAGTGCAGCTCCTTTAAGGGCTGAATCAACTTCAGGTCTGGAGAAAGTAAATAAATAAATCTTCTCTGCACAGTCTTCAGCAAAAGAAGGAAAAGTTAACACTGAGTTTTGTTTTTAATGTCTTTTACTAGCTGATTTGCTTATTTTCCTATCACTTGTCTTGTTATTTGAATTATTCATGTAGCAAGTTCGTGTTCCATGCTAATATTCTTTGCTGTTTTGCTTGACTAAAGTTTTTTTTTTGCCTATCTGAGTTTGATTGTGTGTTGTTATAATCCTGTGCGAGTCTAAGCGGTACTGCACGTGCCTCTATTTTTTGGGTTTGAATTTGGTTATTGCACAAGTCTGAGTGGTGGTATAGGAGCCTGTATTTTTTGGGTTTCAGTTTTGCTATTGCACAAGCTACATATAACAGTCAATCAGCATCAAGTCAGTGACGGGGTACGGCCACAGGACAACAACTTAAGTTATATTCCATGCCTATGGAGCTCCGCTCAGGAGCGCCACTATCATTCACCTCACCTGTAGGTGGTTTTAATGTTACTGCTGATCAGTGTATGCGTGCAGTTTAAACATCAGTCTTTAATCTATACTCATTTTATATGTATTATTGGCAGGCCAGATGCGAAGTGCTGAATTCTCAAATTTTCAATATCAGTTTTGCCATATTGCACCACCTTGAGATTAATTATTCATCCATAATAACACGCCTGTTTATTTATGCTTATTTTTCCATGCCTCACAATTAAAACATTTTTTTAATTAATTTGATGGCTAAAAAGGTTCAGACAAACATTTTGTCTGACTTGAAAATTAATCCGAACCCATATTAATAACCCATGTGTACAAATTAAGCCAAGACATGCATTAAACAGTATAGAAACCCAGTCACACCCGGGATACAAATGTGGCATGTGGGAGGCAGGAATAACAGTTGCTTAAGCATTAAGATATACAGAGATGATTGTAAGGCAACACCAAAAACAACACTGGCACACAAACATTCACTGACACCTCTTCTGTGTTTAGGGAAGTCAGCAATGAGCAAATAGGTTAATAGAAAGTGAGAGGCGAAAAGAGGAAGAGGAGAAGAGTGAAACAGAAAGAGAGAACAGGGAGCTACAAAAGGGTAAAGTGTGAGTTTATTGGAGTCATTCTATTGTGTGTGTGTGTGTGTGTGTGTGTGTGTGTGTGTGTGTGTGTGTGTGTATGTGTGTGTGTGGAGAGAGAAAGAAAGAGATCTGCAGTGTTCCAGAGAGCGCTTCCAATTACTGCAGGGAATCCAATTACAAAGTTATTAAACCTGGGAAACAGAGATGCATCAAAACCATCATCAAAGTTCCCTACTAATAGTACACACTACCAAAAAGCCCCCCCCCCCAGTAATAATACAGTGAGAGTCGCTGCACTTTTATTTTTAACTCCCATATCTAAAAAAAGCTGAGGATCTACAGCACACGTGATTGTGATCTTACATGAATAAACTGGCCAACAAATTACGAAGTGATTACAATCATGCACCATGGTGGTATATAATGGTGGTATATGAAAACAGAATGAAGGTGGAAATTACCTCTCCCAGTGCCTCATATCTTTTTTGGTTCCACCTGTGCATATCCTTCTTGTAGTTGAAGACGAACGGTTCTCCGGTTTTTGTGTGCCGTAGCTGGCCATCTACATGAGACAGGAGCACATGTTAAATTCTTGCTTCAGTCTTTCAGGATTATTATGCAAATCTTCATGATTTGTCTTTTATGTTTTTAGACTTTATAGCAATGAAGCTGATTTTCCCATAACAACATGTCCCAAAGTGTTTAATTCCCTATTATTATACCACAGCCTTTTCAAACAATTACAATTTTGCAGCTGCTTGATTATATCGTGTCTGTCAATGTGTCCTGCGTGATTACGTACTGTATATTCATAAGCAGTGATTAGAAATGATTTATTTTTCATGTTGGTTTGTTCTCAACTCAAATTATATTTCTGTTCCTACTCCAGTGTTCCAGACACCCCACCTCCCCCCTTATTTGGAAACTGGTCAGAATGAAATATACATTATATACGATAACCCATAACTCTGCTTACAGGACACTGTAAATAGAAATAAAACCAAATACTGACTTTGACCAGAAAAGAAGGTTTTTTTCCTTCTAATTTGTTTTTTGTAATCTGTGGCTTGGAAAAATGCTAAGTAAATTTCCTTGTTCTTGTCTCCATCTTCAAAAACCCAGCTATAGTGGCTCTGGAAAATTATAACTCCTGAACTGCACATTTTGGACAGGAATTCAGAAAATAAGAACATCTTGAGAAATAATAAACTTCTTCAACTCACATTTTCATGTAATGAACCAGTTAAACTCTTAAAAATAAAAGTTTTCACTCAGAAGTGAAATTTGTCTACATTTTTTATTTCGCTTGGCTCTTTGGGGTTTTTTTTTCCCTGTACCATTTTTAAACCAGAAAAAACATGATTGTGGAATCTAAGAGTTCATCTTGATAAGCACAAATCCTAATCAGTAACATTTGAACTGTGATGACAGGCCAAACATAATCTCTGCATGGCCTGGCAGGCTTAAAGCCTCGCCGTGTGGTATTTCTCAGTGACTTCTTATGAAGCAAATCTTCACCTCATCACTGTAGCATGACAGTTAACACGCTTGTTACACAAGAACATTTGGAATAAAAATACAGAACTCCTCTTTTCTTTTTTGGGGAGGAAATAGTAGATGAAGCTCCAATGAAACGAATAGCGCTAAGAGTCATCGTCTCGTATGCTGCCAGTCAGAAGCAGTGAACGAGCTGTGAGCGTCAGTTCAGGCCTGCTTGATGTGCATCTCTCTCGTCTCATGCAATTAAATGTGCTTGGCTGCCGTCCCCCATCTGGCAGGTACAAGGCCCGAGGACGGCTAACGCTTCTCTGTTTCACGTTCGCACAGGCTTCTGGGATGTCTGGCGCTCCTGCATAAGACATCTGGTGTGGCAGGGCCGCTCTCGGCCATTTCTTTCTCTCTGTCTGTGCCCATGTTCCCCTCCCACCTGAGAGCTCCAAGGGCGTGTGTGTGTGTGTGTGTGTGTGTGTGTGTGTGTGTGTGTTCCACTCCTACACAAGGCCTTCGACAGGATGATTTGAGCCGAGGCCAGAGAACTTCATTCACACTGACCCTTTTCCAATGCCAGAGCAGCGCCAAGGCCGGACTGTACAGCCAAGTGCTGGAGCAGCTAAACAGCTGGCAAGGGACTTTAGAGGTAAACAAGCACACTCTAACCAAAAACCAATCACTGTTTACCTGAAGGAGCTGGAGAAGAGTTTAATAGTGGGATGCACACAGCATTTCTGCACTTATGGCAGTGTTTCTACCACTTCAAAACACATTTAATATGTTAGGATTCAAATATTTTGATGAGTTTAGTGATTCTGGTGCTGATGTTCAGATTGGTGCTTTATTTTCATTCTACCTGTGAGACCTCAGCTGTTGTCGGTCACTCTGATGTAGATAGCAGAGGTATGTAGATGGGGATGTAAATAGCAGAGGTATTAGAAGGAAAAGATTTTAATAATATTTAACATGGAATAAGAGATCTGCAATTAGCTACTAACAACAAAACATCAAGAGCTTCTATTGTTGACCACCATTTATCAGAAACATCTGATATTATATTCATAAGAAATCTAGCATAGAAGTAGTGAAGATGGAGATGGCAAACATTCCAGAATGCAACATGCAAGGGTGTTAGGTAGGACAGATGTGAAAACTGAAGCACTCAAAGCTGATCAGTTTGAGAGAGTGCACAGATGAGGGGTTGAGACAGAAGACTGCTACAACACACTACATTTTCAGCCCTTTACTTTTCATTTCGGACACCAGTAAACCAAAGTATGATTACTAAACCTAAAACCTCCACAGTTCTTTAGGAATTTACTGCCCCACCTTCCCCTGAAATTCTGATTTTGTGCTGGATGTCCTGTTTGGCTTCTTCCGTAAAATTATGGGCTTTCCAACACTCTGTGCCTACTCTGCTCTCATTGGTCACCTTTTGACAACTAAAAACATGCCCAGTGTGCTCGGAGACAGAGATGGATGGTGATACTACTGAGAAAGCCAACTAATCAGAAGACTCAGTGACACACTAGTGTGCCCTGGACCCGACCATAACACGTTTATTATATAAATATGAACAAAAATACAAATAAAAATAAAAACCTCTGGCAAAAACTTTGTATTCACAGTCAGTCAGAACAACACAGAGGGGAAACCTAAAATTGCACTAACCTTGCTATTTCCCACCCTGGCATCGTTTAACACAGCTTTTCAACATTGCAATAATATTTATGGACCAAAAAATAATTGGAAATAGCATCAAATCTCCCCTTTTATGTATAAATGAGGCATCACTTTCAAGGTATATTAAATAAACATTTAAATACGAGAATATTTGAAAATATTAGAAAATGAAATGTAACCAATTGCTTCCTGAACGCAAATGCCATCCTGATGATCTGGAGTAATAATCCATGATGATCTGGAGTACATAAACATAGCGCACAGACTATCTGGAGGCAAAAACACAGAACTCTCATGAAAATAAAACGGACAGCGGTGGAAAAAATCGATAAGTTTTAAGTTACTTCAGACCTGTGGAGTGTAATCTGCGTGTGAGTGTGTGGTGTGAGAGAGAGAGAGAGAGAGAGAGAGAGAGAGAGAGAGAGAGAGAGAGACTGAGGGAGACAGAAGGGGACAAGGAGAGAAAGAGACAAAGAGAATCAAAGGAAGACAAAGAGACTGAGGGAGAAAGAGGGACAGAAAGATACAGATACAGATAGAGAGAGAGAGAGAGAGAGAGAGAGAGAGAGAGACATGGAGAGACAGGTGGTGAGAGCAAAATGCGCTACCCTAATTTTATGTGTTTTGGAATCATATGCCTTCCATTACTTAACACTTGATTTATGACTTTTCCACTTACAAATCAGTGTTGATATGCCAAGTCATCATGCATGTGCAATATCGTTCCTCTATTCACAGTCTTGTTATTGTAAACAGACACACATGTACACATGTGAACCAAAACGATATGTAAAACAGGTGAATAAGAGATGGATACGAAGCCCATGAGCTGGGGTGGTTTAGATAAATCACATATGATAGTGGCTCGTAAATGGGCACATTTAAAGGTAGTACATCAGAAACCGGAAACTAAGACGAATGAAAGGACAATGAAACAGAAGCTAAAACTAAAACTTGTTACAAAATAAATTTTAGACACTACTTAAGATGACACATTATTTAATATTAATAATACACAAGTCGTTCCTTAAAACACAAAGTCCGAATTCTACATGAACAGCTTCATCTGCCAAGCTGCTACAAAAGAATAACGCTGTGTAGGAGCAAAAGCTGTTTTTAAATAAAACCATTACATGCACAAACTACTTTTAAAACTTCTACAAAAGTATTAGATTCACTCATAAGAGAACTCCACCAGCCAAGTGGGGAGGGGGGAGTGGGGGGTAATACTTCTAGAAACTGTGCTCTTGAGATATAGTTCCATCTATCCTTATGATGACACGACTGGATAATGAAATGAAACCCAGTACAGTGTTAAATCTAATTGTGACCTCTCTGATTGCAAAAGCACAAAGCTAAAAGACTCAAAGCATACACACTTAACCCAAACAGCCCAAGGGCCTCATACTTTCTCAATTACCCCTGCACAGCAATTTTTTTTTTTAGAAAGAGAAACGTTTGCATAAGCATTTTTATTCGGCTCGTTTTCAAACCCTGGTACTTCTGCACAGTTAGCAGGCGATAAATCCAGCATGGCTAACTCAATGAGTATTACTGTATTTGCCCTCGCTGTTAGCTGTTCAACATCATGTAGCGCTAAAAGGCCATTCATCAGTGTGCACCACTAAAACTGCGTCCACTCCTAATAGAGGGGTTTTTTTGTGTAAAAGGAAAGAAAAGCAGGAAGCATACACAGGGAAAAAGCCTCTTGCATGAATTGATTATGCATTTGCAGAGGAGTGAAGCACAATGCTGGGAAGGCCAGTGTCTGGCAGAAGGAAGAGCGGAATCTAATGAAAGCTCGTGTGTGGCGGAGGTTCAGCTCCATCGCCCTCACATCAACGACTCTCTGAGGAATATGCCTCCTCAACTTTTTCTTCTTTCTTGCGTAATTAGCATGCTGTTCTCAATTTTTTTGGCTTAATTAGGTGTACATAACCTTGGATTTCCAGTAATGAACGAGCTGAAGGCTAACTGTGATGAAGCCATCATGCAGCGGGATTCTGAAAAAGTTCTCCCCTGCAAATACATACGTATTTTATAGGCTGCTTCATTAGACCACCATTCAAATTAGCACTCAGGGCTAGAGGCCTTGGCAGCAATGCCTTCATTTGATCTGGAAAAAAGAGGCGCAGTGCGAGGTTTAAAGAAGCTTCTAATACGAATATGTAAAGAAATAAATAAACAGCAGTGCTATATTTTCAGTAACTGAAATGAAGTATTCAAGGCAGCGACAGGAGGCTTTTTAGAGCGAGCGGCAAGGTTATGTAAATGTGGCCGTCAAGTTGAGTGCAAGGCTGAGTAAGCCACTGACAGCCCATGGCATGCACAACTTGTCCATTCAGCTGCCAGCGACTCAGGAGACTCTCAAACAGACAGCGCTATCAGAGCCAAGACGCTGCCGTCAATGGCCAATGAGGACGTTCACTCCCTCTCATCTCTCAGGACTGAAATCAACTAGAAACTTTTGCCTCGCTTTTAATACACATTTTTCCCAGTTGTCTTACATTCACATTGGTATGCAATAACACGCATAATCACGCAGTTAAAGGTACCATCAGTGAGAATTAATAAAGTCCTCAGAACAAAAGAAATAAAAAGTGTCGCATGTGTTATTTCCACTTAGTTCCACCTCCCTTAGACTTAATAACAACACCAATCCTGTCAGGTAAGAATGCCAGCAGTGTCTTGAGATAGTTCCTGTCAGTTATGTCCCATTCTTACGCAGACTGAACGTGCAATCCAGCTACCCATCGTGGGGCCTATTTCAGTGGTTCCACCTGGTGTTCCTCATAATCCCACATGTTTTCTAGTCATGTCAGTGTCCCAGTTTTCCATCATACCCATCAAACCAGTCACACATTGACTGGGTTGTGTTTATGCTACAGATGTCAGCGTGGAACAGGGGAGTGTTGATGGTTAAGTTTAAGGCAGTGGTAGCCCAGTGGGCAAGGCTCTGGGTTACTGATCAGCAGGTCAGAGGTTCACGTCCCAAAGCTGCCACTGTTGGGCCCTTAAGCCTCAACTGCGCAGTTGAATGAAATGTGATTTAAAAAAAAAAAAAAAAAAAAAAAAAAAAAAAAAAAGGATGTTGATATGGATGATGTCATATGGCAAATGTCTGGAAGCAAGGAAATCTCCAAAAAGGTCCACTGACATTGTAAAACAAGATACCGTGTCGCTATTTGTGAACGTGACTCAATTTAGTCCATTGGAACTTAGACATGTTAGTGAGCCAGGATGTTTCTCATTCGATGAGCGGTATGCTTATAACCCACAGTGATAAATTCTCTCTAACATTATTTTTTTGTGTACAACAGTTACTCCATGAAATCTAGATGCATATAAGCTGATAGCCAACAATGCACTTCGCACCAAACAGCCATTAGCCATGTATGAGATTTTATTGTATCCACATCTAGTTGATTCAAGATTATTTCTGCTTTTTAAGCTACATGAACTGTTAGCTAAAAAAAACCCCAAAATAACAGCAATAATTTCTTCAATATTACTAATAATAATTTAGATACTACTAAATAATTATTATTATTATACATAATAAAATGTATAAAATATACTTCAAGTATTTTTTGGAGTACTGTTTTTAAATAATTGGCAAATCGCTTAACCATTTTGTTTTTCTTTACTCACAATACAACATGATATGATATCTGAAGAGTAGAAAAACCAATCAAAGCATGTAACTGCTCACATCCAGTGGGCGTGGCTATAATAAAAACATTTGCTCCCTCACAAGCCATTTTTGCTTTATTACTTTCTTCTTAGAAATATCCTTCCCCATATCTGTACATCCATGTCTCCATATGAAACAACAAGCTTTCTGAACTTATTCAGTATGATTTTTCCTAGAAAAGGCATAAAAATCATCTGACAAAAATCCCTTAAGTTGTTAAAGAAACAATAATAAGCAGCACAGAAGAAAAAACTGATTTCTGAAGACCTAAGCTTAGAGTTAGCTGTTGATGATTTTCATCAGACTGGACAAGGTTTTAACACCATTGACACTCAATAAATAAATAATCTAGTATAATTGTTGCGTCTAATTTTATTGGGTTCTCTTGATCTACTTGTGTGAACATCTGGTAAAGTTTAAGGTCGCATCTATGCAGAAACATGGAACAAGCACCTGTACCTGTAAAGCTGGAACTCTTGTCAGAGCTACTCATACATGCATATACATTATATATATATATAAAAAAGTTAATCAAGGCATTCTGACCAACCAGAATCCAGACCTCAGAAGTGCTGTGATATGAAACATTCTGAGACTCACCATTGCCAGACGTTGTATTCCCACGCAGAACCCAAAGTTAATTTCATCAAACCCACACAAAATCGAATGAGTCCTTCACTATGAAATTAACTAAACCTGTTTTGGTCGAGAACAGTGCAGTGCAGTCAAAGTGCTGCTTAATTACCAGCCCACTCTTTATTCTGACTGTAAAGTAGAACTCATTATTTATGTTTTGTTGTGCAGGGTTAATGAATTAGATTGAAGTGGCATGAAGAGCCATTACAATGTGCCACATAACTGCATGCTCCTCTTCTGGAAGGTTTTGTATAGCTTAGAATTTTGGCATTATCCAGAAGGGGCTCACAGAGTCAACTATTCATTATATATTACATCATATATTCTTTAAGTAGATACTTCAGAATGTAGATCCCAACGTTTTAGAGTGGCATTGTTTACTAAAGCTTCGGTGTAAAGAGAAATGCTTATTAAACTGCTGATTAAATTTAAACAGGCAATTACAATACAATATGTAAAATGATTAAATCTTTAAGGACCATTTGGCAATAACAATGTTTAAAGTCCATCACAGTGAGTTTTCCTGCATGAACTACACCATATTACACAGATATAGTCTCGGACTTTTCCTTCCTATAATTTTGGCCTTTTCTAATATTGTAACTAGTACTAATAACAATACTGACTAAGAGGGACTCGTAGTAAAAGGGGGTGATGTAAGGTAATTACGTATAAAATTCAGCTGCAAAATTACCACAGAAAATGTCCTCACTGCTCACAGCTGCCTTTTTTATTATACACGTTTTTTTTCTTCCTCCAGAATATTTTTGCCGTAGTAATACTACATTTAACAAATTTTAACCTATTTCTCTTTAACAAATTATGGTATTTAATTTGGATTCTTGTGCTTTCTAGCTATTCATTTTTTTAAATAAGTCTTTCCGGTTTTTGTTTGCAAAGGATAGATCCGTGTAGTGTATATATTACACAGGAATGGTGCGATCTGATTGGATCTTTGTCTTGGGATGATTACCAATTAGGCACAGAAGGCGAGATGGATGACGTTGAATAGTCCATAAGACAGAACTTCATGGGGACTATGCTGTTCAGCGACACAAAAACAGCACACCAACATGACGTTTTTTTTTGTTTGTTTGGTTTTTTTTTTTTACATTCATGGTAGAGACACGTCAGTTGAGCTCTGCACGCTCAGAACAAAAGTAAAGACATATCTAACAGCACCTGCTTCACCTACTTATTCAGAGTTTACTATATACTACATGGAAATATTAGAAAACTGTGCACCGTAAAGTAGGCTTAATTTAAACTACATCAAATCACAAGCCAACCAAAGCTAGATTTAGTTGGTTATTTTTCCATTTTAAAGTGTGGTAATGATGATGGCTCCTTCTCCAAGTGACCGTGATAAACTGTGGGCATCCTTCGTTTTTGACTCAAGCATTATCCACTTGGAATACTACTTTTTTTTATTCCCGAGACAGATGACCAATCAGAACGTGAACGCTCTAATCATGTGTACAAACTCAGGACGCTTACACAAATTAAAAATGTAAAATTAAATTAAAAAAATAGTCATAGTTGCTTTTCTCGTGTTTTCTTGTAGTATATACTAAAACAATTATTGAGCTCAGGCTCTGTTGAGAGTCCACCAATACCCACCTTGCCCTCAGTAAATAACTGTTATAAAAGACTTTAGTGCTGGAAATGATGCATGCAGTCCTCGGGTTTGCAAGACTCCAAGTCTTTGTTTTAAGACTCAAAAAAAGAAAAAAGAAAAAAAAAAGTATTTATGAATTAAACTTACACTCATTAAAAGCATATTCAAACTCCTCCAAAGTCTTGGGGAAGATGAACGGAGGTTCGTCTTTCTTCATCAGCTCATCCAAGTCAATTTTGGACATCAAATCTGAGCAGAAAAACAACATATCGAAAATGCACCATGTCTGCACCAACAACAGATCAACAGATCAGAACAGAAAAACAGAAAAAAAAAAGAACAAAATCAGGGCAAAAAAAGTTTACATTTAATGAGTGGCAAAAATTGGCATGACCTTTTTATGAACTGACATACGACGTTCAAATTATACATGTCTGTAGAACAACTCTTCCTCTATAAGATATGTAATTATTCCATAATAACCCTTCTTTTACATAGCAGTTCCCTAATGAATTCCAAGCAGAAGCAACAGGCCATTAGTGAGTTTTTGACGAAGGAAAGATGCAGGCTGTCTGACATCCACAGAAGGCTCCTGAATGTTTACAGAGGTGACACCATTGACAAAAGCAATGTACACAGATGGGTGAAGAAGTTTAAAGATGAGGAAACCAGCACTGAAGACAAACCATGCAGTGCTAGATCATCAACTGCGACCACTGACACAAATCGTCAGCGAGTAGATGAATTGATTCGCACGGAAAGACGAGTCACACTCCGTGAGCTTGCTGCAGAACTGGACTGTGGACACAATGCCATACAGAAAATGGTGGAAGGCTTAGGGTATCGAAAGATGGCACCTCAGAAGTTAAAACCTGATTTGAAGGAGAGAAGAGTGAAAGTCTGCTCTGATCTTCTGGAACTATCTTCTGATCTATTTGGTCCAATGAAAGACAGTCTTCAGGGACAACGATTTGATGACAATGATGAGCTAAAAGTGGCTGTGAAGATGTGGGTACAACAGTGCACACCTTAATTTTTTTTAAAGAGGATTCAACAGTTAGGTTCAATGCTGGGGATAATGCATCGCTTGTGATGGAGACTATATTGAGTATTACCTTTGCATTGAAAGAGTTGCTCTACAAACATGTATAATTTGAACAGTTATTGTCAGTTAATAAAAAAAAGTTATGCCAACTTTTGCATTTCTTCTGGTACAACCCTCGTAGTTTCTTATATTGGCTAATAGATATTGGCTTGTTTATTCTTCTAGCCTGCCCACTGTTTACCTTTAAGGCCAGCATTTTCCTTTTCTTGTGCCAAGTGCTGGGCCATAGTTATCCACACCAAATAAAATATTAAAAAGTTAGCTTTGACACGCATGGACCATCTGCTTAAGGCAGCTCACAGTGGTGTAGCCTGCAAACAGACAAGAAGAAAAAATGAATACAGAACTTTCATACATTTATTCCTAAAAAGTCTGACTGGTATTGAAGGTGCAGTCATGAGATCTGAATGATTTATGTCAAGCTGAAAGTTTTACAGTTGTGCTATTCACAACAGCCGGAGGGTTAAGCCCTATTCAGACTGGATATTTTTTACAGTGAGAGGTGGGGTAATGTATTTACTAAAGGTGTATTTTAAAGGGTGGATTTCAGTCCAGTCAGAATCAATCATGTCAAGTAGTTTTTCCAGTCTGTATGTTTCTGCACCTGAAAAAATTTCACCTTTCTGTAACCCGCTGTAACAACACATATACAAATACCCCTAGGTTTAAATATATTCATCTGATTATTCTGGCTAAGTTAAAGGTTTTTGCATTTGACTCCAGGAAGTGATCCATTCTATTGACCAAAACAAACCGAAGCATCAGTCTGTGTTTAAAACATTTAGCTCATTTATTGGTTTTCTGAACTGCTAAATCCGTTGCCAATCTCGGGTGAGCTGGAGCCAACACCAACTGACACAGGCGAGAGGCAGGACGCACACTTTAACAGGTCACCAAACTACTGCAGGGCCACAACAGAAAACCAGGCGGCCTTTCACGCACATTTACACACAAGAAATTCAGTACAAATAGTTGAACCAATGTGCATGTTATTGGACTGTAGAAGGAAATAAGAGCGGCTGGAGGAAACCTACACATGCACAAGATGAACATGCATAGAGCACACAGAAAAGGCACAGGTTAGCTGTGAGGTGACATTGTTAATCACTACACCACTGCGTAACCTGAATTTCAGACCAAAAAAGCAATTTTAAAAAAGGACTCGCAAGAGAGACAATACCTTCAAAACCTTTAGACATAAACGAACTCCTAGCACAGATGAAACCCATGTGTGTCATGGTCCTGTTAATGATCACGTGAGCACCACTAGTAAAGGTTTGTAGTGAAACGAGCTGCATGTGGTGTACTTGAAACTTTTACTGTGATGCCCATGTGCACATCATGAAGAACACACTCCTATCTCTGTGATTTATGCAGAGATCACTTGGCTTTGGTTGCTTAGGGTCTCCTCCAGCAGGATTACACACACACACACACACACACACACACACACCCTGGAACCTCTCTGAATAGTGCACTAGTTTAGTGAACACACACACCGTGAAACCTCTCTAATCAGTGCACTAGTTTAATTTAGGGAACAGTCTGTCTGTTACTGCAGGTTAATTATAACTGCATGGCTGAATGACTGACATTAGCCACAGCACTGCCCTGCAATGCATGCTGAAATATATTTATATCCAATGAAAACAATAAAAATAAAACTTGTATGCGGCCTAAGGAGTTTTCAGACTTTAATAAACAGTCTGTCTGCTTTCTTCCTAAATATCTTAACTCCGACAGTTGCATGAAAGTGTCAAATTAGCCTGTTAGCAAAACAAAGCTAACAAAGCGTGTGTGCAGCTATGGTGAGTTTCCCCACTCAGACAATGCAATGCAATGTACTCTCTTTTCTCTCTTTTCTTCTTTACTTTACACACTTTCCTAAACATCTGGAAGAAACCCGGTTACTCCGACAGGTGCTTCCAGCAGCTAGTTAGCCGAGCGGCTAAACTCACTCAGTGTCACCTCAGTATGTGGAGCTCAGACTAAATGTTTATTCGATAATTCGTGTAATTCGGTCAAACAGTACTTTCCTCTGGAGGAATGAAAGCTGGAAGACCTGAAGAAAGCACAGCGAGTCGGAGGACGAGGTGCAGAGAAAACCTAAATACTGGGTCTAGTGACGTTTATTTAAACATGCAGCTTTTGTTTTCGTTCACATACCATGTCAACAAGCAATGCTGAGCTTTCAAACATCCTCTGCTTCCTTGTTATTCCAAACCGGAAGTAACGTCTCTACCACGTGACGAAGGCGGAAGTTAATGCTCAGGCGGTTGGTGGGATTTAAAACGACAGTGATGATTTTTTTTTTAATACTTTTTTTTATACATTTTTTTTATGACAAAAACAAAATACATTAATAATTAACACGAAGGTATGTAAAAGACAAATACCTATACATAAAATTTTACAATACAAATAAAATCTGAACAGTAAATGTTGTGGAATAAACACACTGCTTTACATAGAAACTCTTAATAAGGTAAAGAAATAGGCCATGAAAGATAAAAAAAACAACAAATAAAACTCAAAAACTGAGACTGGGACTGGTTTATACTGGTCAGGGTCATGGTGGATCTGAAGTTCATCCCAAGAACACAAGATGTGAGGAATACCCCCGGCATAAGACACCGGGACGTCTCTATGTTTCGACAGCCATTTCATATAAGATATGTGTCATGCATTTCTGTGTGGAGTTCCCATGTTCTCTTCATGCTTCCAGGTTTTCTTCGGGCTCTTTGGTTTCTTCCCACAGTCCAGAGACATGCACATTAGGCTTATTGGCTGTTCCAGACTGACCCTAGGTGTAGCGGTGAGTGGTCATGGTTGTGTCTGTCGGCCCTGTGATGGTCTGTACCTTGCCTTCGCTCAGTTTCAGCTGAGACAGGCTCCTGCCTTTCCACAACTCCTATAGAATTAAGTAGTGAGTGTATGAAATTTATATGTCTGTCATATCACAGCTGTAAGACGTCATAAGGCATCGCACAACAGATCTAGGAAATGGACCTAACGTCAAGACTTCCCTGATCTCGAGACCTTCATGATTTACCTATGTTCTAAACCCCACAACAAGGGTCTACTATTTTCCGTTGCACAGCAGGTGAGTTTCGTATGACGCACACACAGCTGTACTAAACATCTTCAGTTTTCTGTCGTGGCCCTATTGTACAACATATGTGACAGGGGTTTTAAGAAGTCTGAAAACAAATTGTCTTCATACAACATTCACATACTCATAGGTCAAATACAAGCACAGTGAAAATTCTACAGAGTATCTCGAGCTCAAACCCTGGAGCCCTGGATCTGTGACCATAGTACCACCTTGCTAAATGAATTAAGTTGTATTGATATACATGTAGGGGCAGTGGTGGCCCGGTGGTTGATTACTGATCCCAAGGTCGAGGGTTGAAGCCTCACTATCAACGGGTTCTTACTGCTGTCCCCCCAGTGCAGCTACCTGGGTTATCAAAGGCCAGCCGTGTCTCTCACTGTCTGTGGTGAGAGGCATGTAAAAGAACCATTGCTGATTTTTGACAAGAGTAGGCTGCATAGCCGTCAGTGTGTTTCTGCCCTGCGATGGCCTGGCGAGCTGTCCAGGATGTACTCTGCCCTCGCCCAGGGATGCCGCTGAGATGGGCGCCAGCCTCCCCGCGACCCTAATTAAGATTAAACAGTTCAGAAAATAAATGAAGGAATGATATACGTGTACAGTAATGTTTTTTTTAATACAAAAACTAAGAAATATGAATAAATGATGAAAACATCACAATATTTGGCATATAATATATATTTTTATTATAAATGCACATATGCTTAATTTGAAATGTATCAAAAGTTACAAAAAAAAGGAACCTACAGTAACCTGGATACTGACTCAAGAATAAGATAAGAATGTGATTCAGTTCAACAATAGTGATAATACAGGGAACCACACTGAACTAAAACTATTACAAAACAGGTCTCACTGTAGAATGAGAAAAAACTTTATGATCAAATAGTTTAATAAGCAAATCAAATACAGTGCCTTCAGATTCACATGTATAGCATTCGGGTCATTCAGAGACTTCTGAAGATTCCGTAGCTCCATTTAAATACATTTTCCTTAAGTGAGCCACTAAAATCTTCTCTTCATCTTCAAGTAGAGCCTCATCCTGAAACTCCCACCTGTAGAGCCACACACGCACACACACACGCACGCACGCACACACACACACACACACACACACACACACACACACACACACACACACACTACTTAGGAATTTTACTGACGTTGTGGGGCACACTAGAAATAGAGAGCCGCCCCGCCACTCGCGCATAAACCAGCGCCCAGTGCAGCAGTGAGAGAAGCGCAGCGTCCAGCCGCACATTCACACCGCAAACAAGCAATCATGGGTGAGTTCTGAAACTTTTGGAATTAAATTCATTAACTAAATAAAACAATGTACATAGACTATAGGCGTTTCTCCCCCCACAACATGCTTTTTATTGCTTAATTAGACTCTGATCTTTTTACAGTTAATAAATTACAATTAATCATTCGACGCCCC
Organism: Neosilurus hyrtlii; assembly: GCA_028564935.1. NCBI lineage: Eukaryota > Metazoa > Chordata > Actinopteri > Siluriformes > Plotosidae > Neosilurus > Neosilurus hyrtlii. Next base: position 13,209,982 of record JAOUQZ010000027.1, read on the forward strand.
ATTCAATTTTATTCTTATTTTTATTTTTAACCTAAAATGTTCTAGGAACTTTTATTTTAGAGCAAGGCTATTCTCACTTCTGTTGAACTGTCCGAGTGAAGCACAGTTGAATAATTCCCCTGCTTAAAGACACCCACTAATCTGGTAATTATCTTTGAGTAGCCTTTGTGCAGGAATGTTCTTCACAACTAAATCTGGGCTCCCATATTTTAGGCTGTGCTACAAAGGAATTTTATCTGAAAACTCCCAGGAGAACTCCCAGTTGCTTTTAATAGGAACATTCACATCAGCTTTGAGCAAAGCTTATCACGCCTTATTTGTAGTTCTGCTGTAAACATTGTACACTGTGAATAAACTGTAAGTAAAAGGCTGTATATACACCATACACTGTAAAAATGATCCAAATACTTCAGAACAAGTTCTCTAATCAGACACCAGACAAAAACTGTGATTTAACAAAATAGACACATACCACTCTAAGTAACAAACCTCACCTCCTATGTTAAGTGCTGTGTAACTTTGGTTGGAGCAGTTAATTTCAAGTGATGTTAAATTAGGGATTGATTGAACAATGTTATTAATTGGGTGGAACATTTAAAAATAATCACCATTGTTTCATATATAGATGTTATGATTAAATACAAAACATTTTACCTCTATCAAACACAGCTAGCTTCATGGTTTTGGTCATACAAATGATCATTGAAAAGTTGTCCTATATCAGGAGAAATTTGACCCTTGCAGAAAACCTGCTGAGGATAATGAAAAACAACTTAGGAGGGTAACCTTTCACCCTAAATGATGACATAGTAGGTAAAACAGCAGATGATATAAGTTAAGAGGCTTTTGATGTTCTAAGGAGCAAAGACACCCTGTGGTTACTTCAGCTAGAGCCTTTAGCTTTACTTTAGCAATATGTTTTTATATATATATTTGTTATTTAATTGATAATTTTTCTTTTTATTTTGTTGGTGTTTTTTGTGATGATTGTTTATGAATTTTTTTTATTATTATTATTTTTTTCTGTCTCTGTGGCTGTGTATTCATTGCTTTGATGGATGTTGTGATGTGTTTGTGATGTGTCTATTTGTTCTGGTCATTGTGTAGCAGGCTCTGGATTGGTGTCAGCACTATTTTTTCTGTAAAAGCCGCAAGAAATGTAATGTTGTATTTATGTACAGATA
>JAOUQZ010000027.1:13213548-13231367 GCA_028564935.1 Neosilurus hyrtlii
CACACACACACACACACACACACACACACACACACACACACACACACACACACACACACACACACACACACAGGATATTAGTTCACTGATGATCCAACTGCTGTATAATCCAAATCAGTCTAAACACACATGAAACAATATATTAAGATGACTCCACCACATGCAGGAGTGGCAAGTAAATCTGCTTCATTACTATACTTAATTATCACTTAAAAATCAATTAAATTGAATCCTTGTACTTTTTTACAATCTTTAACTTTAACACCTTTCATTCTTAACTGATCCATCCAAGTACTCAGTTAATATTTCTGTGCTTTCACTTTATTGATTCGTTTAAAGTACAGTTAAATGTAATGTATTCATGTCTTTTTTATCAATTAATTTCACATGATTATTAAAATACCTCTGAAAACTCCTAAAATTACCTAATCAAAAAGAGTTTGATTTCATACAAATAGAGCTGTAAGAAAAAATATAAACACTTAACACTCTTTAAACCCTGACCCATTATAGTGGACCCTTGACTCGATTTTGCATGGCTTGTACGTCTGTCTGTCCAGTGTGCATCACTGGTTTGCATGTTATGCTGTCATGATTGGCTGTTATGCATCACAGTGCTGATTGGCTGCTCTCTCTTTGGCAGGACCTTGATGCCTGCTGACGGAAATGTCTGCAAAATTTTTATTAAAAAAAAAACCTATGAAGTTTTTTAGTTTAGTTTTTTGTTATTTTTGCCTGAAACAACATACAAATGGCAAGAAACTGTAATTATTTTATGGAGTATTTTTGGCAATGCCTCTACTGATTTTTCTGGAGAACATGGCTTAAACTTTAAAACATCAACAGAATAATTAATTTATTATGAACGGAAAAGAAACACAACCAATAAAATTCTCATGGGAAGCTCCACTTTTAGGCAGTGCCTAAATCTGTATATAAATGTTTTATACAATTTGAAAGAACGTGCGAGTGTGAGAGTATAAAAATGTTCTGTTCAGTAATTTCTCTTCAAACTGTTTACTTTTCATTATTAAATACTTGCGTACATTTAAGTGAACACTGACCACACTTTTGTTTCGCTGCTTTCTCCATTTAACTAAAACAACACACTGAGGCAGTATCTAAATTTTCATTAAAGAGTAATTTCTCTGAGGGTGTTTTTGTGTGGAATTATCTTGTTCTTCCTGTGCTTGCGTGGGTATCCTCTGGGTACTCCGGTTTCCTCCCACAGTGCAAAGACAAGCACATTAGGCTAACTGGCTGTTCCAAATTACCACTAGATGTGAGTGTAAATGGTTGTGTGTGGACAATGGCCCCGTGGTGGTCTATCAAGCTGTTCAGGGTATACCCTGTCTTTGCCCCTGCCTAAGGCTCCAGTCTCCCTGTGCCACTAGTAAGATAAAGCGGTTCAGCAAATGAATGAATGAACAAAGGAATGAGTGAAGTATGATAAGGGACAATGTACTGTGCTATGAAAGCAGAGAAACTGTACAGTATGTATTAACTGTGTTGTCATTTCCACTCTAACACCTCTCTTTTATGACAGAGCAAATTGCATTTTCTGACCTCCGTGTGTATTTTTACGTGTCCTGATCCAGCAGGGAGGAATTCCTTCTGAGGAGAATGTATGGACTCCATATATTGGAGAAGAAGAGATGGCCTATCATCGGATGCAGTTCATGCATACAAAGAAGCCCCCAGTGTAGGTGCACTTTGATGGAGCTTCTGCCTCGGTCATTGTGTATCTGTCTCGATCAGACAAGCTCTTTTTTCTTGCGTGGCCAGCGCTGTCAGTGCGGTAATTACAGGCTATATGGGGAGGATTTGTTTATGTAAATATGTGTGTTTGATGCATGGGGGCCTCTCGCCTGTCTGCTCTCGAAGCTGTGTCTCTTTCTCCCTGTCACAGGCCCCTTAGCAGAGTCACTGGGCCTGAACCTGACAGCAACAGCTCTTCACAATGTGTGTGTGTGTGTGTGTGTGTGTGTGTGTGTGTGTGTGTGTGTGTGTGTGTGTGTGTGTGTGAGTCTGTTTTTCTTTCTCACACACTCCATTTCCTATAGCGATACATCGGAGTGCCGCATCAGTGGCTCACAAACATTCAGACACACTGCAGAGTACACACTTCCCCATTCCTCACTCACACAAATTACACAAAATAAAAAGAAAAGAAAAAAGCTACATAGCTTCAGTCACTCATTTCCGGTCAGTCATTACCTCCGAGCAAGAAACAAATAACAAATAATGGAGAACATGAGCAGAACACAATATTTACAAATGTCAGCGACGCGCCCAGGCCGACCCGGTGACTGCGTGGATGGAGGAAGAGGAAATGCTGAAGCTTTTTTTTTTTCAATGTTTAATTTTCAAATAGGATTAAGCAGAATGACATTTAGCTGAAGGTTACCCGGGCTGCTCGTGCCACGCTGTCTTGATATTGATATTCTGCCGGCAGTGTGAAGCTTGTCAGTGGGACAGACGCACTTGATAAATGAGAAGGCCAGCAACAGGAAGGTGTTAAGTGCAAATTTGAAATTGAGGGAAGAGAGGCTTGCAGCACGACACCAGCAGTAAACACTTTACTAAGAAGCATGTCTGTCGATATAATATGATGTGTGTACACTTTCAAATGGCTCATTTATTTTATCGGTGTGTACTCAGGTTATATGCGCGAGATGAAAATTGACCGTAACAACAATAGTAACAGCTGGAAAATCTTCACTTTTGTATTGTGCGAAGACGTCACTGGATGCGTGGGCTTCGGTAAGGAGCGCAAGATGAATTTTTGGGTCGTCGAGGAACACACGGCAATTCTGCCAGCTTTTCCGTCTTAATAAGGCAGCTCTGATGTGCCCTTTCATTCTTATCGCCATGCTCATTTGTCATGCATTAATACCATTCTCGCTGACTCTGCTCTTTCTCTGCATACAGAGCAGGCTACATGCATTAGGACTCATATATTTACTGAATTTACACCATCCGCCAGAAATGTGCTCACATGACACCATCCAGAGCGCGAACGTCGCACATCAGCCAGTGTTTGCATGCGCCATGCGCTAAGCAGAATGTATACAGCGCATAGCAGAGGAGTCAAACAAGCACAGCCAGGCCTACATAAAATATCAACACATATATTATCAACACAGATGTCCTGGCACATTCCACAATGAAAGACTCGATCTGAAAGTTGGTCAGTGCATCCTGAGAGTCAACTGAGCATAAAGACATCTATCTCCCCTACCAGCCTCTAAGGTCAAGCTTGAATTTTGGACCCCAAGACCTATACCGTGTTCTCATCACATTGTCCATACTCCAAAGCAACATCGAGGCTCAGCCCCCAATAAGGGCCGAGAGGGTAACTAGTGAGGCCATTAGAGTAACTGTCAGCCCAGCCTTGTGGTTTTCCTCAGTGCTCTGTGTTTCCCAGTGAGTCCTTGCCAGCACCCAGTCACCGTCAGGTACCCATGTTTGTTTAAATGTATGCCTGTCAAACAAAGAGCGATGCTGCTCTCAGTGCCGGGCCACAAAAAAGGAGTGTGACAAGTTCCGCTAATCAGAGACTTCACACATGCTTAGCACTTCAAGGATCCATCATAACGCAAAGCTAAATATTTAAAGTACTAAACTTTGTGAAAAGGTCAGGGCTTTCCATGCGTGCCACAGGCAAGAAAGATTTGTCTACCCAGAGAAGTATCAGTCTAGGGCCCTGTATGTTCTGCCTTTTGCCCTGGGATGAGAGGACGCTCATTCATTTCATGCTCCTAGGTTTTGCCCTTTGGAATTGCAATATAGGCAGGACAAGAATAGGTCACATGTCCTGGAAAGCCCCTGGCTTAAATTCTAGCCAAAACAATGTGATACCCTATAATAAATACTGATGCAATGCACCTTTAATGTATTTTATGTCTGAATGAAACTTTTGTTTTTCATTTTTTTTATGTGATTTAACAAAGCAGTGACTAAGGCAACACTAGGAACTACACCAACTTCCCTACATTAGCTGAAGCATAAAATTCAGATCACCCACAGTGAGCTAGCATCCTCCATCAGCGACTGGCCCTCGTCTCCTGCCGTTCTCCTTCGTCTCACTCCATCCATCATCTCCCCATCAGCCTCTACCCTCTTCCTCCACTCTGATCTCCGACAGTACAAACGCTGCTGCAGCGCCTCCACCGGCCACCATGAGACAGGAGTCAAGTGGTTGATCAAAGCACTTCCAGACAGGCCCTTCCAGCACCACCTTTGAAAGACTGAACCGAGAATCACATATTTGCACCACGGCTTTACGTGCCCAATCCCTTCCACTGCTGATGAGCTCCTGCACATCAGAGAGGGCTCTGAAGCAAAGAGCTCAGTTTCACACACAACGCTATGGACCTGAGTGTCTTTGAGGCCAGCGCTAATGGTGTGGTGGGAAAATAGAAAAATGACAGAGTAGGGTTCAGGTGAGTACTAAGAGTGACTGAAAAGTCAGAGGATTTTGCTGTCTGATTAGAGTTCCACAGGGAAAGAAAAATGTTCTGAAAGTTCAGGGACTCTGTATGCATCACATTGCATTGCACACATCTGTTTTACTCTTTGATCCATTAACATAGCCTCATAATTCCTATACACAAACACACACATATGTATATATGTGTGTGCATGTATGCAATTGTGTGTTCTGATTGGCTAAGTTACTGCTAGGATATCACCTCACATACCATTAATAGGCACATTACCACAAAATAAAGTAGAAGTGATAGCAACATGTGCTTAGCTTAGTTAAAGAATCGTTAATGCAGGCCGAATGGGTCTTCCCTTTCTGGACTGACTTTATGAAAATCAAGAAAATTTGGAACAAGGATTTGTGTTTTAAACTTTTTTTCAAGATTAGAGACCTTTTTTCCACCAAACAAAACTTTATTACCCTGATGACGAAGACCAGGGGAGTAGCCATCGTAAGTAATGTGCAACGAAGCAGAATTATTCCCAGATTTAACTGTTTTGTCTAGGAGTATTATTTAAACTACCACCACTACTACTATTAATAATAATAATAATAATAATCTACCCTCGTTATAATCTAGTACCTCCTTGTGAGATTCATTTACTTGAAATAAATGACAGTAATTCAAAGAGACAGGTGAAAGTCTGTTTTTTCTTGTTAAGAGGCCAAGCGACTCTGCTCTCACAGTTTACACCCTCCAACTGCTGTGCACATTTAAACACACCCAGTTCTTAACCTCTACTGGAGTTTGTCAAATAAAGCAGCACCGGTGCTCTGTTTGCCCTTGGCTCTGTCTCATATCAGGAGTGCGCTCTCCTCATGTGGATGACACCTCTCACAGAAATAGCAGCTCCTGAGCCGCTACCCAGGACCCTATCACTTCAGCTAAATCATTAGCCCTCTTAGCCACTGAGCTGCCTGACAAGCCCGTGGCAAAACTGTCTCTCAAAACCGAACTCATGTAGCATTATCCTTCAGAAAAAATGTGATCAGTGATACAGGAACTAACTAGTTAGCAAAATTGTTTAGAAAGAATTAACTGAATAATAACACGTAATGTTAGTCCTGTGAGCCCATCTTTCTTCATATCCTCTTAAAATATTTTTTTCTCAAACACACACACACCATAACAAGCAGCAGTGGCAGACACCTGCTGATGGCTCCAGCGAGCTCCAGGTCCCAGGGATCAAGCAGCTCCACAGAGGCAATCCGTCTTCCCTGACAGGCCTCGGCTGCACCCCGAGAACACTATGACAGCCCTTATTTTACCACAAAGACGCCGTGCCGACACACACCGCCTCCTCACAATGCGCCAGTGCAACAGTGTACAACAGCCAGTACAGCACACAGTCTCCACGAGCCATGGCCTTATAAATGAATAAACAAAGCTTTGCACTTATAAACACACACACACACACACACACACGTGCATACATATACACATATCTGTACACATACTGTACAACAAGCTGTTTCTTGCTACTCTCAGCTGTGTATATAGCAAGTGAAAGTGATTCAGTCTGATTTTCACCTCGATGCGTGTCTACACTATGAGCTATCATTTATTCAGCGCCTCCCTTCATAAATGATACATATTTTAAAAGAAACACAGACTGTAGCTAGAGAGACGGCTATTCTCAAACAGCATATCTTGAAACGATGACAGTCTCTTTTGCTAACATGAAGTAATTTGCTTTCATGGTCATTCAATGCCAAATTTTTGGGCTTCTTCTGAATAGCGTTGAAATATTTCTTGATCTTGCCATGGAACCCGCACAGAGAGGGAATGATGTGATTATTCAACAGTCCCAGTGTTTGAATGTGATAGCTAGTGTGACCTGATTACCAGAGTATCGATCTTTCCATCCACTTCGACACTCTGCCTGAGCTCAAGCAAACTCTGCTCTTAATGCTCTTAACACTCACATTTACATTTATTCACTTGGCACAAGCTTTTATTCATAGTGACTTGCAGCTTCTAGCAGATAGAGGCACTGAGAGAAAGCTAAAGTCTGCATCAACGCAGGTGCAAGAAAGAGGAAAGGACCAGCCATAATGCCTACATTAAATCCAACTATGAATGATGTACATATAACAGTCATGATTATGTACTTTATCCTGCCAAGAATCATGGTGAGTCCAGAGCTTATGCTGGGAATATTGCGTATACTGTACACATACACAACAAAGGCTGTTTTTCAAGTAATATTTAAAAGTTAGTTGTATCACACCAAGGCTTACACTTGACACGTGAAATGACAGCTAGTCCTAGTCAACTGCTCCTGGTCTGCAGGTTTACCTTCAGAGTATTCTTTCACTGTTACCCATTTATACTGCTTGGTGGATAGAGGCACACATCTGTTTGAGACCAGGCACAGGGTCTTAGCACATTGGGGATCTGACAGGATTCAAACTCACAACGTCTCGATCATGAGCCCAGCACCTTTACCACTACACCAACAGCCTCCACTGAGGCTCTCTAAGACTGGGTATAAATTTGATGCCTAGCAGAAAGCAGGTGTAAATTCAAATTTCACAGCTTTTATAATAACTGTTTTGAGTATTAGCTAGATCGTTGAGGTGGCATGTTCAGTAATTCATGGAGAGGGATATTAATCAGTAAAGCATCCTGTCCACACTCTTCAACAATGACATTACTATACCGTAAACAGATACTTTAGGAACAGCATTCCTGATGGGCTTGTTTGCTTGTTTGACGGTTTGTTTGTTTTGATCTGACTGCACCATCCTTCCCAGTTATTTATACATGTTATTTTTTCCATATTGGTTTTACAATTATGGTTACACATGGGGGGAACTGTCACCGAACAACTAAAAAGTTCAAGGTTCTAATCTCACCCAAGGGCCTTTCTGTGTGGAGTTTACATGTTCTCTCTGTGCCTGTGTGGGCTTCCTGCAGTCTCCGATTTCCCCTCACAGTCCAAAGACATGCTCATTAGCTTATCTAGCTATTGGCCCATGGGTGTCAATGTGAGTGTGAATGGTTGTTTGTGACTGTATTAGTCCTGCAATAGACTGCTAGTCTGTTCAGGTTGTACCTCACATCTTGCCCTAAGTTACCTATGATTGGCTCCAGCTTTTTCCTGATGGATGGAGGTCCAGCGAGATCAATGATGACTGGAGCCCTTTTCCCAAAATCACGCCTTGCAGAATGGTGAAGATTGTCGGCATCGAACCCCCACTGACAGCCTCTCTGTGTGATATCATCATAGATGTGACATCATCCATAGACCTTCTGATGAGGCTTCTCTGCATGAAGTTTGATGACTTTGCCATTGGTCCATAAGTGAACAGTGAACCATAACTGGCACCCTAGGCAGGTGCTACCATTCCGCATTGCATTCCTGATGGATTAGTGGTATAGCTAATGGATGGATGGATGGATATACCATCTTGCCATACATACCACAAGAGGTACACATACCACAATTCCCCTATTTACATGCTTTTAGAGAGTCAGGAGGAAACCAGAGTACCCAGGGTAAACCCCACAACAATGTAACCAAAAGTCTGGGTTGAACTGCTGACCCTTGAGCAGTGAAGCATGTATGCTACCCCCTGCACACGCTTGGTAGGGTTTAGTACCATTGCCTGACCACAAGTATGACGGGCATGATCCTTGGTAGATACACTCTGTACTCTACTCCCAAGATGATGCTGATGCTGCATCTACAGGGCACCAAGGAGGTTCTTTTTTGGTTGATTGAAGTGCACATGTGCTACCGTCTTTTGGATCATCTGTGGTGGCTTAATAGTTGGCAGGCTGGCCAACAGAGGACATTTCAAACAGCCCATTTCCAACCATGCTAATGGAATTTTGGGGGGTGGTTTGGAGATAATAAATCAACCCTGTTACCTCATTAAATATCAAATGCCAGCTAATTACGGCTGCATGTGTTTTCAAACACTTTGCTTAATTTATTGTCACGCTCGCCCCTAATCTACAGATGCCTATCGGAGGGTGCTACTTTTTTTTTTTTTAATTCTTTTTGCTTCTTATAATGAAATGATAATGTTCTGCGACTACATCAGACAACAGAGGCATGAAATAGATAAGGAGCAAATGTGCACACCTTCACACACGCACTATACACCTTGGAAGGATTTGCTGCTATTGTCAGGTTTTTAAAAGACAAATGTCAGTCTAGAATGGATTAATTCTGAAAGAGCAAGAGGTGCCTTTTATAAGGGGCTTAACAGTAAATTAGTATTCCTTTATGGCGATTATCGGATCACTTAATAATTATATGACACCATAACTGTGCTTTTGTGTTGGAATATACCTTGAACATTATTCTATCATCTAATACACTGTAGCTAATATTATTCTAAACAGAGGCAGTAATATAATAACCAAACACACTTTTAATTTTCAGAGCCTTAAACAATGACCGCACTACTACAACTATATAAAAGAAACAAGATTAACACATCCACTTAAACCGATCTTGAATTAACAAGACTTAAAGCATTGCTGACCTCTGCCATTGAGCTCATGTGTGAAAGCCCTGGGGTAGAGGCTAGTAATGAGTGAATATATGACCATGGTTTAATATCATTCCTGCGGGGGTCAGAATCCCAGCACTGTAGCCTCATAATTACTAAAACCTCACAGAGGAAGCATGGCTCAAATCAGTCTAATTGGACTGGTAAGAAAATGAGGCCACCACTTAGATGTTCTCCACCATTCATCCTTCTTTCTTTATTTCTCCCTTTAGCTTTCGCTGGTCCTTTGGTCTTCAAGAAGTCACACGTGATTTAAAGTTAGTGCACTTAGTACATAACAGCAGCGAACTGAGTATTAATTAGGCCTTATTAAGCTATTTTGTGAGTGGACTGATAACCTGGGGGGTTACCAAGATTTACGTTGCAGGGGATTTATGCTAACATTTGGTGGTTATTAACAAGGCAAAATTTGGGGTACCTTTTAGTCCAAAACTGGGACTATGTGTCACACTATATGCTGAATTCTATATAAAAGGATAAGAAGGGGCATTTACATAGCTGCACACAAATTTCAACTTGGAAGTCAAATTCTTACTCATCACCCACTCTTTTTCTGAAATGCTTAATCCTATTAGGGTCACAGGGAGGCTGGAGCCTATCTCAGCCGACACTGAGTGAAGGCGAGGTATACTCTGAACAGCTTGCCAGACCACTGGAGGGCCAACATACAACCATTTAGACTCACAACTAGGAGTAATTTGGAGCAGCCTAATATGCATGTCTGTGGACTTTGGGAGGAAACCGGAGTACCCAGAGGAAACCCACACAAGCACAGGAGAACATGCAAATATCACACAGAAAAGCCCAAGCCAGGGACTCGAATTCAGAATATTCTTGCTGCGAGGCGGCAGTGCTAACCATTACACCAGCGTGATGCCCAGAAGTCAGATTTGATATGAATTTTTGTTTTTCATCTGTAAAAATCTGATGCGTAACGCTGTGATCTTATATGTGACAATATCTACATGTGACAGCACAATTTTTTAAAAATGAAATAATTAATTTAAAACTTTTATAAATAAATATTTAAATTCAATTCAAGGTGTAACACCATCCTGACAAATGTACTATTTTGTTTCATATTTTAATCTTTTTCATTTAACACCATTGTTTAGAAATAGTTTAATACAAACTCAAACTGTGTGAAATTGTGGGATGTGTTGACTCCAGGTTTCACTGTGAGTGCTGATGAATGAGCCAGATGGTGTGTGCATACCTAAACAGGTAGCTGCTCCACATGCTGGGGAAATGGATGGGAAGTGAACACTGGCTTGCATCTGCTTTCCTGGATTTTCTAGTGCAACATCAATGGACGGCTTTTCTGTCGCATGATCCCAAACTGACAGCACGCTCACAGACTCGAGCCTAGTCTGTCATCTGTAATGTCATTTAGTCTCCTTTAGGAAAAATGGCCGTGCATCCAGATGTTAGTTCCAGACTTTTACAGTACATATGAATTAATCCTGTTTTATCTTATCCTGCATCTCTTTTACATGTCAGTGACACAGTGAGCCTTCAATACAGCAAAGTAATAAATGTAATATAAATTCTTTTGGAATGTTGGGTAGATTAATCTGATTATTCATTCATTCATTTATTCATTTGCCAAACTGCTTAATCCTACTATGGCCACGGAGAGGTTGAAGTCTATTGCAACCAACTCTGGGCAAAGGCAGGGTACACCCTGAACAGAGCAACACACCAACGATACACAGGCACACTCACGCCTAGGAGCAATTGAAACAGCCAGTTAGCCTAATGTGCATGTCTTTGGACTGTGGGAGAAAACCAGAACACCCAAAGGAAACTCACACAAGCACGGACAGAACATTCAACTCCACACAGAAACGGCCTCACCAAGCTGAGAACTCAAACCCAGGACCTGCTTGCTGACCACTACGCCACCATGCTGCCTTAAAGCTGATGATATTCAAGATATTTGAATTTGTTAAGATATAATTTTAACCAAGCTCTATATCAGTACAGTATCAATAATAGAATAAGTGGATTAACCTATCCTGATTAAGCACTTCGTTATACTGAATGACAGAACAAACCTTTTTCCTTCTTTAACTTATACACTTCAGTCTCTCATGCTACACTGACATGGCTTTGCTGATCCCACTGACCTGGCAGACATAAAATGGAAGTGTGAGCTAAACAAAGTGAGCATAGTTTCATATTTGCATTAAATGAAATGGCTTCTATACTGTCTGTGGTGTGAGAAATCACATAAAGCCTACAGTGCATTAACATGAGCCTCTTGTATGCGTACTGTTCCCCTCAGGAGAGCATTACAGTGGCAGTGCCGAGCCCTCCAAATGTCACAGCAATACTAATCTGGATATGCTCCGTGATTGTGAACCGCAAACTTCCTGCATTGTAGCTGATAATAAAAAGGCAGAGGAATGGCCACGGGGCCCGATTTAAAACGCGGCCCTATGTTTTTGTGTTAAGGTCTTTGATTTCACCCATTTTCAGCTCTAATTTGATTTGCTTCAGTCTGAATAGGGGATATGAGGAAGCCACCTGAGGCATGGGATTAGCCAGACACAACACTATTGTTTTCTCTCATCTGCGCTTATTCAGCCTTAATGCTGTGCGTTATGAAGCATGAGGTTATATGTACAGATATGCGATATGTCTGTCATATCTTGGAAGCAGGGTATGTGTGATTTGAGGGTATGATTTGTTGATAGAAGCCTGGAAGAACAAGGAAATATTTGTAATACAAGATGCACCTTAGTTTTTTTTTCCTCAAGGAAAGGCAGCCTCGTATGCCCTCTCTCTCTCTCTCTCTCTCTCTCTCTCTCTCTCTCACACACACACACACACACACTCTGATCAATGCTGGTAGTGGGGTGATTTGTCAGCGGTCTGTGTTGATTAATCTGTTGCCGGAGCCCGTATACTGGAGCTTGGCGCTGTCAGCTATGCAGGGAAGTACCGTGGTTGCTTGGGTTGAGGGGCCGCCACCCAGGTGGCTACATTGGGGCTAAATGAGGTGTGAAGGGTTTTACACACAGACACACACACACACACACACACACACACACTTTTGCACAGTCCCCCATGATTTGTCGCAGGCTATAAACACGTAATAAGTTATAGCTGCTCCGTGCTGTCAGTACGCTTGTCCTCAAATTTTCAGAACTTCATGAGGGTGGAAAAACATGGTAGGTAAACGCAGACTGTGACACTAAAGGTCTTTGTTGCGATCTTGGGTTGAGGACTACACTGGAATTTGCACATGCTATGGATATATGTGTGTGTGTGTGTGTGTGTGTGTGTGTGTGTGTGTGTGTGTGTGTGTGTGTGTTCAGCTGCATGTGAAGAATGAGGAGGCTTTGGAAGTGCCTGGGCCTTGTTAAGCATCACACAACTAATTACTACACTCATATGCATCTCAGTCCCAACTCTTCCAATTACAGAAAATTACTGAATGTGTCTATAGGCACCACCCCAGTGTCCACCTGCAGCATGCACTGCCCATACAATTAACATGCGTTGCTCAATTATCAAGATGTATTTATTTATTTATTTCATCCTTAATTGCTGTCATTTGGGATCAATTAAATCAAAGCAACTTGGTGGAGTTAACAGCTGCCTCAGAAAAGACACCACAAAGATGTGAAATGTCCAGAAAATGAACATGCATAATCACACACATTACTGCTAAGACCATAGGGAGCTGCGCACCATAAATAAATCAATCTCGCCTGCCAGATTACATCTTTGAGGTGGGGGTGGAGGGGAATGGGCCTGTCCCAGCCATCTAATACCAATTGTGATTAGTTACATTCAAAGCAGCTCATATTAAAGTGCTGGAGTGGTAGTAACAAACATGTCAAGCACATGTGACGCCATCAAATGAGTGCATTAAGAGGAGCCTCAGAGGGCTTACTATGGCTATAAATCTACCAAGCCCAGATACATTGCGTTTACACTTCCAGAGCCCATCTAATCTGTTTAACCTAATTACCACCACCACACAGGTAATAAAAGTCTGCAAGGCTGTTAATCCTCACACCTCATCCTGGAGAACTTGGCTATTAGGATCATAAATTTGGCTACAAAAGGATGTGTGTGTGTGGAGGGGGTAAGTGATACGTGCAAGTGTTAATGCATGAGTCTACTATACAGCAAACAAATCCATTAGCAGCCCCATTCACCAAGGTTTCTACAATAGAGGTGACATCATAGCGCTCTTATTCCTCACTCATCACTGGTTGGCCGGGCTGTCATTCAGGTCCCCACCCCACCTCACCCCACCCCAATCCCTTTCCACGGCCAGCACAGGTGCGACACACCAGCAGAACGAGTGAACTTCCCTCAGTTCCAACACACTGCCAGCTAAAAGGTGCCTCATTCTTGTAGTTTCACTCTCACTCTTGTCCTCGCAGAGGGACACGGCTGACTTGGAGACAGCCCAGGGCCCCCGGCATGCTCGACATAGCCTGAAATAAAGGAAGGCACGGACCGAAAGGAAGGGAAAGTTGAGGTGATTAATGTGAATAGGCTGAATTCTTAACACCCTCATCTTTGTCTAAAGCCTTGCGCTGGTAAAAGCTAAACTAAACACCCCCATCAAAAGAAGAGGATGAGTGCATTGTTCGTGGTGTGACAGCACACCTGCTGGGACCCTCACCATTGATAAACCCCACCATGGACACTGAAATATAACAGAATAAAGGTCCTCGTTTGTTATAAGATGCACAAAGTGAGGTTATGCTAGCGTATCTGTACTGCGCATTAGCCATGTTTCCATGTAGATATCAAATTACACTGACACAGGGAGGAAAATCCAATCAAATATACTGTAGATTAGTGCATAATATTATACAGGCTATCATAAAGTCTGGATCAATTGCTATTTCTCCTGAAATAAAATTTTATATCTTTCTTTTTATTTTAGATCCAACATGGCTCCAAAACTGACAACAGAAATTCTCCTCATGAACTCACTTATTAGAATCAGGTCAGAATTACTTTGGTGTCATTAAAAAATTGGACCAGTAAAAAAGGAAGTGAGGGATTTCTGAAGACCAAAAAATAAATAAATAATAGCAATCCATATTTGCATTACAAGTCCAGAACTAGCATATGTAAGTTTACTTATGTTATAACTAATAACACACCTTGTGATTTTTTAACCTCATAATGGAACATTTATTGATCTAGTTTCATTAGTTGCCCTTAGACCCTTTGCTCTCTATGAGATTTTAATACTCTGGCTTTTCTTAGTACAGGAAAATTTTATGAAATAACTGTCTATTGTAACTGCACAGACACACTCCAGCTATTGTAGACACATATTAAAAAATCTGTCTTTCTGTTCTGTCTTTAATGCACGACTATAATCACAGAGCATCTCGCAGGGGAGGGAAAAAAAAGCTAACAACTTGATAACCAGCACAATACGAGCAAAAATTTTCCCACACTTTAATGGTTTACCTGAAAGTTAAACACTGCGAATGTTAAAAGAGCTGAATTGCAAAAATATATCAAAGTACAATAAAGGCTGCTTACTGAACTGAAGGGATTTCTGTCATAACAGCGCAAAGCCAAAAAGGTTTCACATCTCGCTAATTAATTTACTATCTCTTAAATACAGTGGTTTAATGCTACAGTACACAAGCACACAGCCACAATGCGCAATAAATCACTGGATTTGTCTCTCTCTCTCTCTCTCTCTCTCTCTCTCTCTCTCGTACATCACTGATAAACACATCCATCAGAGGCATGCTGAGTAGTTTATTCGGCTGTTTCAAGTTCCTCTGACTGACAGGTATAAGGGTTCTTATAACCTGAAACACATTCCCGACTCTTGTGAACTCTGCCACCAAATATTGCTGCCTTTCATGAGCAAATACTTTAATAGATATTTACCCGTTCCACAGTGAGATGTTACTGAATTGTAGGGATCAGTGTACTTGACTGGCATGACTATATAATCATGGGTTTCCTTTTTTTTTTTTTTCTTTTTACCTGCCCTCGAGAGCCATTTCCACCTCTTCCGCACAGTGCTGGAGAAGAGTGACAGTGAAAGAGAGGAATTCTGTGATAGCATAGCATGTACGCTTTATGGCTTTAGTGTTGTGGCTGTCTGTCCCCAGCCCCAAGCTTTCACCATGGAAAAAAGCTTCAGGTTTGGAGCTGCTCAATCATCTGATATAAAAAAACAGCCACACTGACCAAGTTTGAGCCTGAATGGCTTGCAGGAATTTTCTTGAGCAGTTGCTGACAGCCTGAGGTTCTGTTTTTCAAAATACAGCTAGCTAATTTACCAACAATGGTAATGCTTTTTTAGAAATAAAACAATAGACCTTGAGGTTTTTTTATTGATTGAAAGCAGAATACTAATGCTAATATGATGCCTATAATGTTTACTCTTCTGTCCCATCCAAAGGTGCGAGCGACTGTTTAAAACTACTGTAATCTGTTCCAGCAAAAAATTCGGATCATACCTGCACCAACAGCAAAGTCCATCAATCCTTCCTGCTCACTCAGAAGGTTTCACCAGTCCCTCCCATTTGCGCATTAAGTCTGACCAATCCTGTAAATCTGCTGGCTTTAACATAAGATTTTATCAATCCCATCCGCTCCAGTAGAAATTTGATTCATGCCACCCATTTATGTAAAAAAAATTAATAATCCTATCCACATCTCTAGAATTTTTTATTTTTTAATCCCACCCACTCCTGAAAAAAAAAATGGAATTCCACTCGCTGCTATAGGAAACGTTACTAATCCCTAAAGTTACTAAAGATTTGATCAGTCCCACCCACTCCTGTAGAAAGTCTGAGGAAGGTGTTCAAGCCAACCAACTTCTACAGAAAATTTGACTAACCAAACCTGTTCCCGATGAAAGTTCGACTAATCCCACTTGCTCCTGTATGAATTGTTTGAACAATCATGTGTGCTTCTCCAGAAAATTGGTTGAATCCCACGAGCTCCTGTAGAAGGTCTGACTAAAAGATACCCTGATGTTAAACAACTTATTAATGTTTACTCTCGATTCTGACTGGTAATGACTCTTGGTTCTTGGAGTCTTTCTAGCATGAAGCAGATCTAAACAGACACAATCAATTTTATTTGATATTGATTACATGGTGAGGAAAAGTCTGAGTACATAGTGAAGATTTGGGCAGTGACATGGTTCTTTTTTTCTTTGTCTCTTGTCTCATATCCTGTTTAAGAGAATTCAAAACACAGCAACAAGATTCATAGTGTAGAATATCAAGCAAGATTATTTCTCTTTAATTGTTTCAACCAGTATAGAAATCAATGTTCTCAATTTCAGCATGTCACTGTCTAATTACTCACTAATTAGCAGCAGCATATGTGACATTTGTATACCAATATATCTGTTTTCAAGATTATTGTGAGGAGATGAGTGATGCTGAGTGTGTACTTGCGCTGAGGGATTGGTGTGATGACTGCTTTGTGCATATGTATGTTTGTGTGCATGTGCGCATGCGTGCATGTGTGTGTGCGTGCGTGTGCGCGCATATCTCTGTATACATTTGTGTGACTGTGCAACAGTGGTTGGCCATTGGGAAATCAAGCAGCACTTTGTCATGCATCCTTAAAGGCGTGACAAAATGTCCCGGGAGACGAAGTCTGATTGGTCTGCCAGGATGTCAAGGCCAATGGCTGAGTGACAGGCTGGGAAATGAGGGATGGGAGGAAGATGAGTGTCATCCGAGGGTGTGCCCTACTCATGTCATCTCTCCCGCAAAATGACAGAGAGAGACAGAGAGAGAGAGAGATAGACAGACAGAGAGAGAGAGAGGGAGAGAGATAGAGAGAGGGAGAGAGATAGAGAGAGAGAAAGAGAGAAAGAGAGGAAGGGAGGAAGGGAGGGAGGGGATGGTACAGTCACAAAAAGAGTGAAAGCCTTTAATATAGAGAAAAGAGCCTGTACACACAGAGGAAACAGTCACAGCAGCAAAATTACACATATCAATTACAACCAGAAATCCCTGTACCTCCAGCAAGAAGTGTGATTCCTATGAATGGCATAAATGATGATCATGCACTTTCACAACTGCAAGGCGGGCAAAAATATGACATAATCCAGTGATTGCTGCATTAGCTACAACACACCCAACTTCAACAACATCCAAAGCCTTAGGCTTGCTTACATTACTCTCTATCTACACTACGGCGACTTCTTTTCTCTGTACAGGAAGCAATATGAAATCTTTTCTTCTGTATCACACACAACAACAAGCACCACCACCATAACAAACCCAAGGATTTATGCTTGCCTTGCATTCTTTCTCCCAATTAATAGATTGCCAGCATGCTGCATATTTTGCATGACAAAGAAGGGGAATATTAAAGCGTGGTCCGTAATGGAAATGCACTCCGCAAATTAGAAAGTGCCAAAACCCGATTTTTCCGAGCTCTTTAGGAAATAAACAGTCCTTAACCAATTAAAGTGCATTGTAATAATTCCACGATTTATGACAGGTGGTTTAACTCTCAAAAACTGGGCTAACCCATATTAAGGTCACCATCCATCATGTCTGGTAGAGTGAGCTAGCAAGTAATGGTTGCTGTATTAGCTCCGTTTGATGAGAGTATGAAAGAAGTATTAGCACTTGTCAACAAAACTGCTTACAACATAACATTAGCATGCATGGGTTGCTGAGCCTATTTGTTATTCTGGCAGCCCGACATACATTGTTATGAGTTTGGGAGAGGGAGTCTGCATCTCTTTCTGAGTGTGTGTGTGTGTGTGTGTGTGTGTGTGTGTGTGTGTGTGTGTGTGTGTGTGTGTGTGTGTGTGTGTGTG
>JAOUQZ010000027.1:13268115-13284760 GCA_028564935.1 Neosilurus hyrtlii
TATATATGTCTGTTTGTGTGTGTGTATATTTTTATATATACTTATATGTATATATATTTAAATATATAACTTTTTTGGTATTTTTTTTTTAAAGAAACGTACGTAGTTAAACCTACAATCTCACTTTTGGCTAACACACACACACACACGCACGCACGCACGCACGCACGCACACACACTAAAATGCATCATGTGTAGCCTTCCCACTGTATTCTCCTCCCTGAATAAAAGCTGCAAGTCATGAATACAACAATGTGATTTTATGTAATTTCTTAATTTTTAATACATTTTTGAAATAAAAAAAGCCTTACAGTAGACATGAGTGTTTAAGATGATGACTATTCTTGTTCATGTTGTAATTCATTCTTTAATTTTTTTTTTTTAAACCAAAATAGTATAAAATATGATCTGAAATGATGATTTTCTTAGCTTTGTTTAAGAGCTGAAATACTGTACACTATGTCTCTATGTGAACAGGCTTGGGAAGACCTGCTTATTGTATATTTAGAAGTACTTCTTCATTCATTTCTTTTTTAAATTTCCATTTGAGTTTGTCATCCTCAGAACCCATTTGAGTTTCTTATCCTCAGGGTGGAAAAGCAAATTATACTGGACACTGAATATTGACCCTGTAAAATATATGCTTCTATTATTTAAAAATACCAATGAAGGAATAATTATGAAAAGAAATGATCAATAATTTTGTCTATATACCATGCTAATGTTGTTTAATTAATATTCTGTTTATATACCTAGATACAATACATGAAGTACTTAATGTAATGTTAAAGATTATCTGATGCAATACGTGACAGTAGAAAGTCACATAGCAGGCTCGTACAAGTTCCTTCAGTGAAGTAAAGTCTGGATTAATTCTTATTGTCATGAGCATTCAAAAACTCTTTCCACTAAAGTGACCTGCGAGTTCATCATCGGGGAAATCTCATGTCCTTCACTGGTCTTTTTTAAAGGGCACACTTTAATATGCTGTAATTAATGCTGACAAGATATATGAAATATATGGATTAAAAAAATTTAATGAAACCATTCTGACTTTTTTGAAGTTCAAACAAAAGGGTATGGCAAGGCTCATCAGCTAAGAATTATCTGACAGCAATCACAAGAGCTGCATTTCTACACGGACAACTTTATTTTACAGGCATAAAGTCCCTCTTATTAAGAATTAAATAAAAAATTCAAGAAATAAACAAATGCAAGCAATTACAATGCAGTGCATTCAGTAAACAGATAAATAATTTAGAATTCTATGAAAAAAACACACAAAAAAACATCAATAATTATGACCCACCGTCCAAGCGTGGTGGCACAGCTATGAGCTCTCGGCTCCCTGATGCTATATCTCATTAGGCCAGCAATGTTAGCTGTAGGATTGCTCCACGTTATTTTTACCCACGGATTAACATATTCCCCCACAGTGTGAGTAGCTGAGACGAACCCTTGGCCTCCCAGAGCGCCTGCCTGACCACTGCACCCTCTGCAGCTGCCCAAGTCCATGCATCTCAAAGGCTAATTCCCTCCATATTTAAATAACATATTAAAGTTTCATTGCTAGCACCTGGGCGAAGCTGTGGGGGTGGGGTAGGGGGTGTTGGTGTTGTTATGGGACAGGCAGGGAGGATGCACGCATATACACACACACAGACACACACACACACACACACACACACACACACACACACACACACACACACACACACACACATCCACAAAGCATTAGTAAAGCAAGCAGCTCCACCTGAAGATTTCTAAAAAATTTCCTTGTGCTAAAAGTTATGAGCTGTATGTATATGTGTATATGAATATTACTATTTAATACTGCATACAAGTGCAGTCCCAAAACTGTACACCACGTAACCTCGTACCTCGTATCAGCTTCCTCTCAAAATCATGTTTAATTCCTAGATATTGACATCCTGGATGAATATAAGCACTCCAAAAAACACCACTCAGTTATAAATATAACTAGCTTTTTATTTCTCTTGCATGTGCTTGTGTAAAGCTCAGTACAGAGTGAAAAAAAAAATCAGGTATGAAAAATGAAACTTACAGGATAAATCAAATTAGCAGAGCCCCGATATTAAAATAATAACATCTACCTCTAGAATAAATGGTTTTTATTTCCACAATCAATATAGCACACTCAATAATTCAAGTACATTATTATAAAATAATAACCCGGCTAAACCTGTACACTGCACAGTACACCATCAGGACCACAGGAGAGGACTACATATTATAGATTTCATAATTTCATATCAAATGTCACATATTCCCACAGGAAGTAATATGGTTACATCTTTAATGGGATTTTTTTTTCTAAATACAAAAATGATTTTTAAATCATTCAGTAATGCAATGGAACATCATTTACACCAGACCCGTGAAGTACTTTGAAAGGCCCTATTAAGGAACGTGTGAAAACTAACCTTTTCCGAGGTTTAAATGTACAAACGCAGCCATGAAGGTTAATCCAACACTTAATTAGCTTGACTTGCAGGGAAACCTTTTTTAAAGATGTTTTCTTCCTTAAAGCAGTATATACCACAAATCCTCCAGGACTAACAACAAAAAAGTGCAAGTAAATAGACCAGACTATATTAATGATGGTATTGCATATCCGAGGTGTAATGCAGCTTAAGCAATTAAAAAGAGCACTAAGGGGGCTGTGGCTTTCAATGAACATGAAGAAGTCTTAATAAAAAAAAAAATTAATAAAATGATCTAAGTGTAAAGTTCTTGTACATTGAGCCTCCTTTCATGGGTATTTTTTAAAACACTATCAGTTCTAAAAACTTAACTGTTTACTTTTACAAAAATGGAAAACAGGTGTGCAAAAAAGAAAAGAAAAGGCAGTACATCTCCAATACATTTATGTGCTAAATAAATATGATAATGAGAAAACCCTTGCTAGGATTGTCTTCATAAACACATGATGTATCTCTGTACAACTGGTTAGCTAATAATCCTTATAAAGATGATGGACATGAAGACATGATGAACGCCTCTCCCACCCCCTTGCACAAACCACTTCATTGAAACATGATGATAAAATTGAAGCTAATGAAACTAGCTTTTCCACAATCTTTCCATTTTATCATTTTTCAAACTTGGAAAATGACAATTTATTTTTGCATGGCTATTCCAGGATATCCAGAGCACACGCCAAGCAACAGATAGTAGAAACAAATAGTGGGTAAAGACTGTTTGTGAAACATAACTTTCTCATAGCAGCAGACAACTTAAATATATATATAAATAATCCACATCTAAATAACCCTAGATATGTTTTTCATTTGGTTTATTTTCTTACACACATACAAAACAGTACAGTCACCCAGCATAAAAAAAATTATACTGTATGATCCTGTAAAAAACACATGGTGTATGTCGGCATATAAGCTACCCATGACATTTAAGATGTAGTTAGTGCCATTATTGCAGGTAATCTAGCAGTATAAGCATTTTCTCATTCCTCACTCATTAACATCTTGTCTGCTCTGTGCCACCATTCAGCAAGAGAAGATAGTATCAGGGCAAAAGCAAGGTCAGGCAAACTCAAGCCTCCTGCCATGCCCTCTATTCTCAATACATCCCTTGACAGTTTATCCTTTTGTGGGGTTAAAACCACACACTGACACCAAGCGGTGAGCCTTCATCATTTTTCACACACCTAATATGCGTTACAATGATTATTAAATAACATAACCCACTGAATCCTGCATGATTTAGTCAAGAACTGTCCAGGTTCACATGTAGTGCTCTCAGTCAAGATGATCAGACTATTTCAGTTGATGGAATAAAAAGGCATCACATCAGCATATCAAAGCTTGACTACAGCCATCCATCTAATATCATGTAGCTGCTTTTTGCCTTTAGAGGTGTGATAAAGAGGTGAGGTGAAGTCTTACAAAGAGCCAGTGTTGTAAGAGGCATTATGCGAGTGTTTCGCTTTGTTTTCTTGTCATCTCTACAAATAAGCGGCATTTTAGGGGGCTTTACTCTAAAGTCTTTGTAGCATCCTTCTTCTATCCCCATCTGTATCTGCTGCCTCCTCCCCTTGCTTGGACATGTCTGCTTAGATCTAGGGTTTTTAATGCCGTGCTTTGTGCAGTGCCGCTACAAATGCGACGAAGGCTGTAAACTTTTCCCCCCGCAGGAGCAAATGTTGTTGGGATAGCACCACTCTAGGGAATCCCCGACTCGGCAAAGATCTGAGGACATGTCTGCCTCGCTTTCCTTCAACAGCAAACAAAGCCCTCTCGCAGCCCATTTCACTTAGTCCTTTCCGCAGGAGTGTGTGTATCTGTGCGTGATGTATGCAGGCTGTGCAAGAAGAGATAGCATCTACTCCCAAGCAGCAATTAGCATTATTTTTGGTCAGGCAAGTCCTGAGACACCTCAAGCGCCTTCTGTGTCCCTTTGGGGGCCTTGTCCCTTTGGCTGAACCTCTAGCTAAAGGCTTCTTTTTTGTTTGTTTTTTTGAGGTACGAGATCATATGGGAGACCTCCCTCTGTCATATCATCTCTTCTCATCTTATACATAAAATATAAAACAACAGAGGGACAATCCTACGACCTCTGCTGCCCTTTACTCCTCACAGACACAAACGCAAACACACTGACACAAACACACACACGCAGAGATACACACACGCGCACACACACACGCTTGCATACTCTCTGAGAGCCTTAGCCTCAGTTCACATCCCCCCACTGCATACGTGCCTTGATTTATTTCAGCCAGCCTTTCACCGTACGGTGATGTATTTGCGACATCTGGCGGCGCTTGCTATATTCTTAGCTAAAGAAAAGTAAAAGGAAGCCACAGCACAGAGTAAAAGAGAACCAGCTCGAGTCAACGGACGCTCCAACGGCGTGGCAGCCGCTTTCAACTAAAGTTGTGAGTCTTGAGCCGCAAGTGCTCCAAATTCTAGCCCAGAAAGCCTGCGTACCCCCTAGTGGGTGGACAAAGGCAAGCGCACTTGTCGAAAATGGAAGAGAGGGGGCAATGAAACGGCCATGAATCCATAGGGTCTGGAGGTCATCCTTCTTGAGATGTGGTGACATCATAACAATAGGACACTTCTACAGCCTTAGAAATTCAAGGCAATCCATTCTGTGTGGGGGGTAAAGAGAAGCATGCCTTCCAGTTCCCACACATTCAGCAGGGAAAAAACGAGAGACAGAGCTATGAAATCAGGAACGAGAGAGAGAGAGAGAGAGAGAGAGAGAGAGAGAGAGAGAGAGAGAGGGAGAGAGAGCAGATACACAGTTAGAAAGTGGGAGATAAAGCAAGAAAGAGAAGAGAGAGAGGGTGGATGGATGGCTGGCTCGAGAAGGACAGTAGCAAGTAAATGTAGAGGCCTCACTCCAGCCTTATTCAGCTGTTTTTCACAGCATCTATAGAAGGAGATGGCTTAATTCACCCTCATTATCTAGCCTGAGAGCTTCTCTCTTTCTCACTCTTTATCGCTCACTCGCTGTCTTCCTGCACATCATATGGGAGGTAGAGATACAGTATAATTGAACTGCTGGGCTTATGTTGAATGAATCACCAAATGCAAGACAATAACATTGCTACATAAAGAAAAGAGTACTTTTAGACAAAAGTGACAGGGAGAATATTTAGCACACAATTAACGAAATGGGACCAGATAACCAAAATAATTTGTACCGAAGCACTACATTAAAACAAACCAAAAAAAAGTTTTACATTAAAAAAAAAAAACTGTAAAAATCATATCCATATCAAAATACAGTATTTTAGCCTAAACACTAATTATCATTAGAGCTGTAATGAGACAATATATTCATTCTGGAAGTGCTAATTAATCTGGCCATGCCAGGTATTCCTCTGCTTTCAATCAGTGCACTTTTCTAATCTTGCGCTCTAAATTCAATATCGCATTCCATTCGAAATAAAGTTATTTTGGTTTTGAATACCGTCCTCTATGACAGTTGCGTTTGACACTCCTATATCCCTAATACCTGATGCAAATCAAAAGTACATTCTCAACAAAGAAGATCTGATTTAAACAAGCACATCACATGACTGTCCCCAGAGGCTAGCTGCCTTTAAAAACCTGGCGAGGTCTGTGTACGTGAGTGTGAAGAATAATATATAAGGACAGTGTCACAGATGGCAAAATCTCCTATTATGCTGACTCATCAAAGTCAAATACCTTTACAAAACCACACATTTTAGACTTGTTGTTTGACTTCTTTGACCACAAGCAATATTGACACCACATAACCCTCCTTTCCGTTTCCATTTACCAAATGATGTGAGATTGAGTGCAATGTGCTTTGAGAAAACCTTGACTTTTGTCTATCAGGGTCAAGAATGAGTAAGAAAACATGATATTCAATCATCAAAAGCTTAGTGTAAAAAATAACACATCTATCTTAGTCAGATACAGCTGTAATCAAGTAGAGCTGAAGGAGGTCTCGGCTATTAGCCATGCCCTCTCCTGCTTCCTGCAGTGCATGGAGTGGAGGTCGATGCCCACTGCTGGGTTTGGTTATCTGAGGAGTGCAGTGCTTTCTGGATAAGCAGGAAGGAAAGCAGCAGGCGTTCTGACCTCTCCTGGACCAGGAAGGGACAATCTGCTGGCCCTGTGCCAGCAGGTGGTAGGTCTTCCAAGAAAACAAAGCAAAAAAAGCAGGTGAAAGATGAAAAGTCCTAAAACAAGCAATATAAGCAGACTGGCTGAAATTGAATGCTGTTCTGGAGAAGACAGAACTCGGCGGGTTGGGTGAGACTGAAATGGACAGCTTGGGCCGAGTGACTGATTGCCTGGAATGGCTTGAGGTCAGTGTTGTGCCCGCAATAGGAAGGCAGCAATGCCCCCTGGCCCAGTGCTCCACAGCCCTGCTATCTGATTAGATCTGCTCCCTTTGGCAAGAGCACCCAAGTTCACGAGGAGCAAGAGACGGATGAGATGATTGGAGAGGGAGATAAAGAAGGAGAGATAGAATGCCTGACAAGGAGCATCTTTCATCTCGAATGGCGTTTCATAACATTTCCACGGTGTATCGCACAAATTGTGCAGTCAGACAGCAACAATGCAGGGTACCAGCCGTCGCCGACACACACCATCTACAGCAGAAAAAGGAAATGACTTCTTGTAATAGAATAAGTACATCTGAGAGATTCGCTGCCAGCTAAGCTGGTCATGGATTCAAAGGCACGTTCAGGATCACTAAATGTCTTAGCAGGGCAAATACAATCCTGCAGCCTGTGATTAACAGTCATGACAAAGCAGATACAGAGAAAATAAAGATGTTTGGAGAGAAAAAAAGGAAAGAGAAAGAATCAATTCCTGAGGATTCAATCCGTCTGTGAAGAGGAAGTCAATGCATAGCTTTGCTATATCTAAGCCTCGTCTTTTCTTTGTTTCACGTCAAAAACAACTTGAGCTAACATAGTAAATCAGTCATTTGAAGGCAATCTTCAGAAGTGCACAGGCACTGCTCTACAGTCATTTTCATCAAAATAATGTACACTTTAAATGAGAAAATAATCTGAGAAGGTAGAAAGCAAGAGAGGTCGATATTGGAACCCATTGGTTAATTTTTTTTTTGTTATAAAAAGGTGCAAAAGTCATGTATTACTGTAGAACCAATGCTACTTTACATTGTGTCTGAGGTACTGCTGCTTTGTACGCAAAGGTCTCATATTGTTTATCGATACGTCAGAATTGTAAATGGGATTACCGTGGCTATTCTTTGAACTGGGGATTTTGATGGTGGTCGGTCGCAAAAATATGGGTGGAAGTATTGACTTATTTCTGGCTATTTTAGGAGACTGAAATTGTACATGTATAATAATGCATATCTCTATAGGTCACACGGTCATTCCTAATAGTTTCTTTTACATGTGCTAAGATGGAGTAAGGTGTGATAATAGAGCCAGCTGAATGCAGGTGTTTTTTCTTTTTTCTTTGAGTGGCTTCACACCATGAGATGAAAGCGACTTATGGCATAGTCAAGCACTGGCATCATCAGTTCAAGTGTGGTTGGTGGAAACGGTTCCCATTCCCAGGCAATGACAGTCCGGCATTGAGGAAGACACTATCTGGCAAGTGGTAGCCACCATTTTGGAAGACCATTCAAGAAGTGGGGTCTGTGAAAGAAAATCTGCACAATGGATTCACCCGTTGCTCACACCTTTCAAGAAACAGGAAAGAAATGTGTGCACCCAGGCTCTTTTGGCCATGTGCCAAGAAAATCTCAAGAACTTCTTCGACAGACTAATCATGCAGAATGAAACATGGGTCCATCACTATGATCCAGAGACTAATGTCCATTCAAAATAATTGAAAACTATGACTCACCACCACCACCACTAAAGAAGGTACATGGGTCCAAACCTCGGTGGGCAAAGTCATGCTCACTGTCTTCTGTGACCAGAATAGACTAGTGATGATGGATTTCTTGGCAAAGGGTACTACAATTAGCTAGGCATACAACACGTCACTGCTGCAGTTATTGTAAAAGGCCATCAAATCAAAGGGTGTGGCATACTGACCAAAGATTTCTGCCTTCTACAAGACAACTTGCATGTTGCCCAGGCAGAAGCACGTTCATGTGGCTATGAAATTCTCCACCCTCTTCATCCAACCTCGCACCACCTCTGATTTTCTTTTCATACTATATTAATCCTGCAAAGGAAATTATTGTTTCTGCATTCAACACATCAAAGTGAACACACACACACACACACACACATAAACAGTGAGAACACACACTTGGAGCAGTGGGCTGCCACACACTGGGATGCCCAGAGAGCAGTTGGGGGTTAGGTGCCTTGCTCAAGGGCGCCGCTCACTCCCTCTGCCAACACACATTATTCCTGCTGGTTTGGGATTTTAACCAGTGAACTTTAGGTCCCGAACCCCCTTCTCTAACCATTAAACCAGGGCTGTCCCCTCTTTTTAAACATGTAGTTATTTTTGGAGAGCAAGAACTTCCAATACCATAAAACACTGATTTCCGAGGTCAAGACATGGCTTCTGATGCAACCTGCAGAATTCTCCAGGTAAGGTCTTGACAGCTGCATAAAGCGATGGAAAAAGTCTGTGACTCTTCGTGATACCTATGTAGAGAACCACTAATAAGTGTGTCAAGTTTTGTTCCTCTAAGGCCAAGGAAAATAAGTCAGGGGGAATCTTTATTGAGTAGTGCCCATATAGTACATCAGATCCTTCATGTCTGCCAGTAGTAACTGCAGTGCATATTTGGCTGTTGCTGTTCCATGTCCATTTTTACCAATTCAGAAATGTATGAATTATGCAAGCGGTAAATGGTAATTTTGGTATTTTTGTTAATTTGGTAAATGGTAATTTGCAACATGACCAAACTTTCTGTGAAAGGAAGCCACACCCTCTTAGTTCTCAAGGTAGCTGCCAGGGATTTACACATTTTAACAGAATACTTTCAAGATAATTCCGATTGACTCCTGGAAACCAAAAAAATTTATTAAAAAATTACCTACTATCATTTATCGTGAAGCGTTTCTGGCCATGTGAGATGAAGGCTTTAGTCTCCACAAACGTGTTCAGGTATAGACAGTTCTAGTTTATTGTCTCATACACAAGTCAGTGGTAGAACACAAAGCAAAGCAGGCAAACCCTCTCCTAATCAGCCATGAGTGAGCAACCTTCATCATCTTTCACTGTCCTTCCAGGCCAGGCCTGATATACTCACAGCACCTGCATGCCAATGAAAGTCCAAGAAGCCCAGGTTTCAAGAGGCAGAATGGCCATCTGCCCATGGGCCAGAGTGTTACGCTGCTCCAGACTCCAAATGCCCTGGGGGATCTGCTCAATTTGCTTAGAAGGACAACTCACCTTCTCATCCACTGTTTCAGTGAATATGACAGGGAGGTTGACACAAGGCAGCAGGGTCTTGCGTTCTGGAGGAAGGTATTACTGATACATTATTTTTAATATTTCATCAGCTAAAGTTCATATGCCATGAAATATGCTGCTGCTACTGCATTCATTACCCTACTGTGTATGCCACATTTATTATCCAGTGAGAAAATAACCTGATGAAAGAGACTGTTCTTTACTGTTAGCAAATTATCAGTATTGCACACATGTTAGCACTGCTGTCTTCTGCTCTTAAAGGGGCATTCTGTTAAACATAAAAAAATTATAGAATTGCTTCTTTTCTATCATAAAGTCAGAAGGACACATCAGTAAAAACTCTGAACCCTGTTAAAGTAATGCACATGTTTTTTCTGTTCATATGCAGTGAAAGAATTCTGTATCTGTCACAACTTTTATAATTTACTGTACACTTGTACAGGCCATTTTCTTGTGTACACAGAGGTAACCCAAACATGTGCACCAAATGGGCTTTTTTCAGCATTTGTTTTGCCTTGCCCATTCACAAGTGTGATCGCTCCAAAACAAAATGTTTGTACAGGTGCCAGTATCATGCGTATCACATCTGTAAATAAAGAAGCATACTTAGAATGGACATAGAAGAGGACTAGAAAAAAATCCTGGGATAGATCCTCATTTCATCACGGATCAACCTCGAATTTCTATTTTCAAAGAAACTGCCCCATTATTACTCATGTATTGCTAAGATTGGAAAACATATTTCTTAGTAAAGCCAATGACTGTTGTATATGTCCTTGTGGCAACACGGGTAGTGTGAATACATCATGGATCACGAATGTATCTGAGAGAAAACCTATAAAATGTCATTACATACAAGGCCATCCATCTTTTTTTTGCATGGTACAAATATTTACTGTAATATCTAGAGTGCTCTGGTCTCGTAAATACAGTACATACCAATGAAAGAATGCAAGGAGTTGTGAATGGTGTCTGTTTTCCTTCTAGATCAATTCAACATCATCACTTTTCATACCGCAAATTAATTACAATCTCAATCACAGAGTGTGAACCAACACTCCAAACACTCTGCCTGTGTCTTTAGATAGAAGCAGATTCTTTTCCATACAGTCTAATGCTAGTGCACTGTGGATCTCTGTCGTCCTGTCAGAGCGTGTTCACCGGAGCCCAGATGAACACTGACAGGCAGGAATCCTTCTAATTATCTGCTCCTGGCCCGGATGCAAATGGCTGGGTGCTGATGGCGTTGCTCTGTGACTGGCAGTGCACTGACACTGGGGGACCCGCTGCCTGTCAGTGGCCTCACTCTATCCTGGGACACCAGGGTGGCTTTGTCAATCACTGACCAGACAGATTATGGCGCTGATGGAGCTCATTTAGACAGCTGTAAATTAGGATGGTAGATTATGTTGGATAATTGCTGAGAAAAAAAAATGGATTGAGGGTGATCTGGATTTTAAAGACTCAAAGGATGTTAGTCTGAAGACAAGGAGTCTTCTGTTATAGGAAGTCATTTTATTAACACTAACACTAACTGCAGCTAAATGAGTTAATCACAACAGCAGAAAGTGAATTGTTGTCTGAACTGAGGGATATCTCTGGCATGGCAGAATGTTCTTAATAGTTCAAAGAAAGAAAGAGAAAAAAAGAACTGAAGCTGCAAATGTACGAAACCCAGAGTTTTTGGCATAGCAGGCAAAAAGCAGAGCAGACAGGAAGATGGCGGCCGTGCTGCTTGACAGTTGACTCTGTTCGATGTGACTTTCACAGTCTGCTGGCAGTTTGTGTGGAAGCCATCACATCTGTGACTCAGAGTTTGATTAATGAGCCTTTCAGCCAGCCTCCGCTGTGTGAGGTGGGGCCGCGGCCTTCTCCTAGGCTTCACTGATTCACCACCCTCATACATACACACACACACACACACACACACACACACACACACACACACACACAAACATTTTGAAACCACCCTCTAATTCACAGCACGAACAAATTCAGGATTAGATAGAAAAGTGACTGAGAAATGCAAAAAAATTAAATATAAAAAACTTTGCTACAAGTAAACATAAAGGAAGTTACGGAGAAAAGATGCGCTTTTCACAAGCCATTTTCAAGACGACAACCTTAGAACCTCTCAGCTACAGAGAAAGGCCGAGGCAAAGCTTTAACAAGTGAAGCATTTGCTTTTCCCATAACGCACAGCATTTGCCAGACTCTTCAACTCTGACAGCTCTGCTCACCCCTCTGCCACAAAACGCTTCGAAACCACAACAACACAAGAACACCACAATCTCTTAAGAAGGGAAAAGGTGCAGAAATAACAATTATCCTTCACATACCCACCAGGACTCCACCTCTAAACGAGCTGATCAGCGTCTGTGGACAAAGCCCCACCATTTTGACACATTTGTTTTTATTTCATTCCCTGGGAAAGAAAGCTTACCATATGGCCATCATTTGGAACAGATGGCATTTGCCCAATGGTGAAGCACACTGCCTATCACTGCAATTTAGAGCACTCCATTTCAGGTTTGAAACTGCCATTTTGCTCAGCAATTATTTGCCTGGGCAGCGACTACAGCTTGTAGAGTCACAGTAGTGCAAGTTATAAAGATTGACCCGGGCCGTTGACCTGCAGTGCAAACTCAAGGCTGCTTGATGCAACGTGCTATTTCAGTGAGAAGAACAGCACACCAAAACAACCAAAAGGAGAGTTCACATAGCAATGAAGTGTTAAAGAAAATGTTCTTAGTCAGTTGCTGAGAAACTTTTAGATTTGGCAAAGGAAGCAAAGAGTTGGACTGACACGAACTGAGGGTTTTTTTAGTAGTAACAACAAACTGGGCAGAAAAGAGTGTGTATTTGTAGACATTTTAATCGCCAATCAAAATTAATTATTACATACGCCTCCTCCAAAGGCAAGTCAAGTCAAATTAAAGCAGAATGAAACAAAATGCCACCACATATTAATATAGTATTAAGTATGTAGTCATAAAATCATGAAAAATATGATATCAAAATAGCTAAGTAAAGATATATAATTATCATAGCAATGGCAAAATAAAGAACTCAAGATGCTAATGTACAGTCTATTCATTCATTCATATATATATACTTGATGCTGAAGAGCCTCTTGCAAGAACACAGGGCACATATTCATATCTAAACACAATTTTGAGTATCAATCCACCCAATTGCATGTGTTTTGGGGGTTGGCAGAAATAGGAGAACACAAAGGAAACCTGCAAGGACACTGAGAGTATTTTGAAACATCGCAAAGTCAGTAATCCAAGCTCTGGATCGAACATTGGATTCCATTTTGAACAGTTTTACATTATGTTTGACTCACAATTTAAAAGTTAATGGCATCAATCCCAGGTGGGTATTTTCCTAAGCAGAATGTATACCATAAAGAGAACCATAAAATGTACATCCATCCATCCATCAATCTATTTATCTATTGTTTATCTGGACTGCTTATCCATCAGGGTCATGGTGGGAAAGCTGAAGCCAATTCCAGTTGACTTCGGGTGAGAGAAAGAGTCCACCATAAATAGGTTGCCAGACTAAAGCAAAGCTAAAACAGAAAAGAACCAACCAACCATTTTTACTCACAATCCTACCTATAGGCATTATAGCCAGTACACTTATAGCCAGGTGACATAATGTGCATGTGTTTGCACTGTGGGAGGAAACCAAAATACCCGGAGGAAGCCCACACAAGCACAAGGAGAACATGCAGACTTCACTAAGAAAGGCCCTTGGCTAATTTGAACCCTGAGCCTTCTCACTGTGAGGTGACAGTGAAAACCACCAATTCACTGTGCCACCACTATAAAATGTGGACACTGTGCCACCACTAAAAATGTCAAATAAAATGTCAAATTACTCATATGTCAAAAATAAGGGATGACACCAAGAACATTCTTTTGAGTAGAAGACAGAAGGTTTTTCTCTGTCATTGAGAATTCACCAGCTCAAATCTCCAAGTAGCGAACCATGACCAAGTGAGAATAATTAACCTTTTTATCTGGGACTTCCTGTTACTACTGTTAATAAGAGCAACAGCAGTCAATCACAGGTGTCTGTTAGCTCATGTTCAGCTGCTTGCATGATCAAGCATCACAAATCATGCACTGTTTATCAGTTTGCAGTTTTATCCTTCATGGATTGAACATATGCCAGCCTTCAGTTCCACATGTGGTATTTTTGCTACACTGCTTGGAGAAGCAGCTAGTGAGTAAGAAGTAGCAACAAATATTGTGGAGAACTAAAGGGTTAGGCACCCCAGCTTTGAATGAAAAGAACAGCATACCTTCATGTAAATCAAATACTGAACTAAATGTTTCTCTCAGGCTATCAGGTTAAAGACATTGTACCACTGATCCCCTTAACACTGGCTACAGTCTGATTGGGTCATGTCAGTCTGAGATTTTGCTTTTTCTTCTCAATCTCTTATTCTCAGTGTCAGTTGTGAGTCTGGGGAACCAGAGACTCCATTAATCAGCTTGGCTCTGCTGAAAAGTTCCATTTGAGAATGATTTATGACACCGCCAGCAGAGACGGCCAAATGACAGGTGACAAAGAAGGACACCCACACCTGTGTAAATCTGCTCTCTCTCTCACTCTCTCTCTCTCTCTTTCTCTTTCTCTCTCTCTCCTTAATCTCCCATCTGGTTAGGTGTCACAGTCGAGTTGGTGCTGAAAGTTTCTCAGAATTAATGAAGTCATATCAAGCAAGACTTAACAACTTAGAATGTAAAAGTCCACCAGTGCCTGTTCCCTGGACTCAACGTTTTATATAGCCGAATATAAGGTCAGTGCTTAGAAATTATCGGGAGAGCCGGACTGAACTGGCAGGTATAGTAAATATGTAAGGCAAGGGACGGAGAGACAGCAAGGGAGGGAGAGCTGGAGAGATAATTAAACGAGCAAGCGCAAAGCACAAAGCTAATGCTGATAGTTGATAGTCTCTTGAGGCGGTGCTGGGATACATGGAAGCAATGTTTCATAAACTTGGCCTATTACACCCGAGACTCGAATGAAAGTGACAGAAATAGACATAGACTGGGACATCGGTCTGCCGACCTGTCCCTGTTATCACTCACTCCAGTCACATAGTTTTCATCACATGCATAATACACCCACAGTCCCATGAGAGAGGCTGTGCGGTTCTCCACCTACACAAACTTCTACCATCCTTTAAAAAAAGGCACAGACAAGCAAGCAACAGAGAAACAAAAACACTTCTCAGCTCAGAGAGATATGTAAAAATGTAGCCTCGAATAATCCTAGTCATTTATTACATGCTGTAAACCTGCTGGCTATGAATAAAGAGAGCTCTAATGAGGCAAGTCACAAAGATTTGGATTTCTTTTTCTTCACAGGATTACACCATATTATATAATATTTACTCTTTCTCTCATCTCTCCTCCTCCATCATTCCACCTTCTCACATTCCCTTTTCTACCCACCCCTCTCTCTCTCACGGGAGGCCATGCCAGTCTGCACTCAAAGTTCAGTATTACCTATTCAGCACCATTCATGAATAATCCTGCAGTAATGCCTGGGAGACAGAGTCAAATGACAGTATCTGTTTTAAACACATGTGCAACAAAGTGGCACAAGGGCGAGCAGGGTGGAGAACTCTTGTGCACACACACGCACACACACGCACACACACACACACACACACACACACACACAGCGCCCTTATTAGGAACACCGTCCTTGGCAAGACAAGCTGCTTGCCCTTTGTTCGAAGCTGCATGTAAAAATGAGGGCGGTTTGAAATGGAGCCTGTGTAGCTGCTAGACAAGGTGTGAGGGGTCCTTATGGCAGCCTGATAGTCTTCAACATGACAGCTCCGAATGGAGGTCTGGAGAGACGGATGAGTCTCGGCTGCCTGGAGCATCACCTGTCCCATAAATATTTATATGCCGAACAAGCCGAGGAAGAGGAGGAGTGAGGAGGAAGAGAGCACAACCTCAATCAGGTTGCGCCTAAAGTCAGGCCGCCCGAGCATACACCAGTGATGGTAAATGACTTTACTATCGAGGTGTATAACTTAGCACCCATGGGAAAGCATGGGTAGTACCACACCCGGATAATGTACATGCCTCATCAAAAGCAGTGCTTACAATCTAACCTTGTCTCAGTCACCTTAACTGCCTTTTTCCCCTCGTTCTTCTCTCAGGCAACCTCCAGTTTCATTTAAGGGGAAGAGGCACTTCATCACTGAGAGAATGTGTATGGAGAAGGATGAACACATCACTGCCTCCTACTGTGGAATATACACAGATATCTGGAAGATCTCCAAGCTGTTGGGTGGGGTGAGGTGGGGTAAGGGGTGTTACAAGGCAAGCTGGCCACTGTACCACAGCCACAGGGCAGTTATTGAGAATGAGCAGTGGGTAGGTGATCCACAATCATTTCACTATCAATCACTGATTCTTTGCAGCACTGGGTTATTCAAAGGTTATACAAACTTTTGCCTTTTCTTAGAGTTTAACAATCAAAAGCAGAATTGGTTATTTGGAATGTGATACATTCATTCATTCATTTTCTGAACCGCTTATTCTTAATTAGGGTCGCGGGGAGGCTGGCACCCATCTCCGACTCTGGGCGAGGGCGGGGTACACCCTGGACAGCTCACCAGGCCATTGCAGGGCCAAGAGTCACACAACCATTCACACTCACACTCACACCTAGGGGTGATTTGGAACAGCCAATTAGCCTACTGTGCATGTTTT
>JAOUQZ010000027.1:13310854-13324286 GCA_028564935.1 Neosilurus hyrtlii
TATATATAGATGCAAAAACAAGAGTGCAGTATCTCTGAGGCTCACGCTCAGACCACCTGCACTCCACACCTGGCCCTTCCATTCCCACTGAGACCAGGGCGTATCGAAGGCCTGATCTGGAGAAAGCATCAGAACTCCTCAGAACATCACCCAACGCAAACACACACACAGCTAAAATGACAGAAACATAAACGGCTCATGCAGAGGGTTAGGTCAAGGTTGATAGCAAAGTACTGTGTGATGAGAAAAGAGTTATGGGTATTCGGAGAGAATAAGAAAGTCTGGGAATTAAAAAAAAAGGGAAAAAAAAGTTATTTCCTTTGAGTCTAATTACTTTCAGGCAGGGAGGAAACAGCACTCCCGGTTCACAGTGTGACCAAACACAGATTAGTAACAGCCATGTTCAACATCTTCTAATGAGGACTGGGACGAGCTCCACTACAGCCGAGCCAAGTAAACAGCCACTGAAAGCAGCACATGCGAGTGCACCGGACAAGCACTCCAAGGGAGCTCTGACCCCCTGGCATGGGAGGAAGTGGATTCATGGAGGGACTGAAGGAAAGAGAGATGGCGGGAGGAGGAAAAGGGTTCGGGGTCAACAGGGGCCCAGACACGGCCAGTCAGTCTCACACCTGCACACAGCAGGCCTGTCTGCCCTCCAACCTACAAAGGTTGTGTGTGTGTTCACTGTCTGGTTAGGCCTTAATGGAGGCATACGTTTTAGGACCACCATAATGGATTGCTCCTGTACAGATGGTCTGCTGCAATTCTGCATTTTGTTACACACTGGGAATGCAAGTCGGGGGTCACTACAAACAATAGCAAAGATTATTGCAATCTAGATGGCACTAAAGCATTGAAAGAGACCATCATCACTTGTTCTGACAACATTTCCTTTTATACAGTACATGTGAACAATAAATAGCAAAAACAGATAATTGTGGCTCATGTCTGAGTATTGCACCCTAATGAAAATCCTTTCTGGTTTCTGATCACATAGCCCAAAGGGGAATTCCCTTTTGAAAAATAAAGGGACTGAACTGGCTGAAATGCCAACCAGCAGTCCTTGTAGTTGTAGTCCCAGTCTATTTTCCAGCAAATTAAGAAACCACTGGAAGTGTCAAAGTAATTTTTATAGCAATTATTATTTATCATTACTGTGTATTACAGTGTAATATCTAAGTTCAACAAAAATCTGTTATTTCTGTCATTACAATTAAACTTTTATATTAGAAAAATTTTATTACACTGTACTCATCCATTAATTTCATGCTAAACAATGTAATACCGTTTACCAGTAGAGCTTGTTCCACCAATACCTCGAAAAATGGCTTGTCGTCTGCCCAGTAGTGACTCTCGGCATCCTGCAGTATGCTGGTGGCACACACATGGATGCAGTAGCTGGTCAGCTGCTCGTGAACGGCTTCTGTCAGGTCCTGACTCCTCTGGATGGGCAGCAGAGTCAGAGGCCTGCAATCGGACACATCAAAGCTATAAGGAACAGATTTAAAAAGCATGCATTTCACGGGTCAAAGTGCCATTAAGTGATTAATATCAGCAAATGGCCCCGATTATTACCTGCCAATCACTCACCACCTCTGTACTCCCTCTCCTTCCATCTTTCCCACCATCTCTTCTACCCGCTCTCAAATCATAAGGCCACGTGTGCTGTCTGAATCAATCACTCTCTCCTATTCCATTTCTGTATTTAATTTCTCTTTCTCTACCTCCCTCCCACCCTCCCTTTGGCTCTTAGCAAGCTAACATCTGTTTTCGAACAAACACACATCCTTTGCAGATAAATACTTCTGTCAGGACTTGCCGGCTCACGCAGGTCCCGCTCTGATTCTTTACAATCCAATTACGGCATTTTAGTATTTCTGGCAACAGCCTGACAATCTCCCTGGCTGGGAAAAACCCAGTGGACAAACTATAAATTGTGAAGCTCCCCATTACAAATGTCTCTTGTTTTATGTACATTATGCCAAAGTTAAACTTGAATTTTCCAGACAGAACTGTCTTTTTAATGTGCTGTTTTATTTACGGTTTTTGTTGTTTTTATAGAAGGCAGAATTGAAGAGATATTAATGTGGAGTGCATATGGGAGTTTTGAAACATTCCCTAAATGAGGGTAGAAAGGTTAAAATCTACCTAAAGCATCTGATTAATCAATAGAATGTCTTCTTGTTTGCCCATCTGTCCGTTTCTCACACAGTTTATATCTCCAGTAAAATACACATTATTTATCGTGGTTGTAAACAGTTCATTTTAAGTGCACGCAACAGCAGATACAAATCACCACAGAGATCTTTGAAAGATCAATAACAGGTCAATAGGTCAAAATGATATTCTAGTCTGTGAAATTTACAGACAACTTTACACAAAAGTAGCTCTTAAAAAAGTAATCCTGCAGATGAGCCAACAACAACTGAAAAATATAATTACAAAATTTATCCTATCAATAATTACACTTTAACTTCTTCAAGAACAAATGATACTATCCATTTATTATTTGTCTTTGATTATGGGAGGTTCCTAACCTGTGAATGAGCGGTTACTATAGGAAAGATAATATATTACACTAAGGGTTTTAATATAAACCTATTGCTCATTGGGCAGCCAGAGCTACTGTCCATGACGTGTGGTTATACAAAAAGCATAAGCACACATCGTAACATTGTCTTTTAAAACTCATTTAAACTATAAGTATATACTACACACTTTCCTCCGGGATCAGTAAAGTATTCTGATTCTGAAATATAAGAAAAGCAAATTAAAATGAGTTTTTTTTTCCTTCTTAAAGCATGATCACAGGAGCTCCTCCCTCACAATGCTCACGACAGCATCTCTGGAAACTCATTCAAAGTATAAATGTAATGCTTTTTTAATCTTCAAAAATGGTCAAAAAGACCATATTCATCCATTCATTTTCTGAACCCCTTAATCCTAATTAGGGTCCTAATCTGAGTGAGGGCAAAGTACACCCCAGACAGCTCGCCAGGCCACCGCAGGGCAGAAGCATGCTGACGGCTATGCAGTCTACTTTTGACGAAAATCAAAGGCCATATTGCTTTCTTCGTATTTTTAGGGATGGTATTTTGCTAAATATATATAATTTCAGAATCAGCAAAACGTGAGTGTTTTTCTGCTTTCTCGAGTCAAGCATTATCCACTTGGGATAACAAACAATTATTCATTAAGACGAAGTATGATATGGAGAATTATTTAGATCAAGGGGTTTTATAACACCCTCCAAGATATGAATAACTCTCTATATCATACAAAAGTTGAATTCTATAAATGTTTTCTTGTTTAGATAAAATATTTTCAACCTATCTAACTTATCCACTGTCAATGATGGATAAGTCAGGTCGGAGAAGAATGCCATGAATTATTTGATGGCTTTCCACCAATCAGAAATGAGAAAAAATTTTGAATGAATAATACCTGTTATCCCCCAGAGCAAATCAGATCATACAGTTCCTGTGTGGTACATATTATCATTAATGTATTCATTAACAGTGCAGTATTGGTGTTGTCATCTCCCGGAAAGCAGTTTCCAAGTTCAAACTTGCTGGCTGATTTGACCCTTTTGTTGTGGAATGTTCTCCTCATGCCTGTGTGAGCATCCTCCAGGTCCTCCGGCTTTCTCCCACATATTGGCCAAAGGTGTGAATGTGTGTATGAATAGCTCTCTGTAAAATCTTTATGTGTTAGCCCTATGATAGACTGGCGACCCATTCAGGGTGTACCCCACCTCCTGCCATACGCCAACTGGGATTGGCCCCAGCTCACCCATGACCCGTAAAGAAAAAGCTCCATAGCAACTGAATAAATAAATATTCATCAATAAAATGAATAAATGACTCAGTTGAAAGTTCTAAATTTGAGTGTTTTTCTGAAAGGTTGATGCCTTTTTCAAGTTTATGCTCAAACCACATTTCTGGGTTTTTGTTTTTTATTTTAATTTTAGACAAAATATTTTCGATGAAATTTTATTTTGAATGTCTTAAAACTCTTTACATTGTAAATAAAATACATTCCCTATAGTACTCTATATATGTTTATACTTTAAATATAAAGAGAAGTACTCATAAGCATACAAATGAGCATCTATAATAATAAAAAAGGTTAAACAGATCAAGAGCAAAATGAGTAAAATATGTTGATTAGTATTACTGTGCATCTTTGACATGTATAACCTTTTTTAAAGCAATCACTTACATGCGATTAGTGTCTCCTATCTGACTCTCGTAGTAAGCAAGTCTGTGGTGGATATAGGTGCTGGAGGCCAGGATGGTGGGAAGGTTCTTGAGGGATGAGGAGTGAGGGACCTCCTTTGCCCTCTCTTCCAGTCTGGTCAGCAGAGCCACACACATCCGGCCACAGACCTCTATGTAGCAGGAGCACACAGGGAGTAGAGCATCTTCTTTACATACCACAGCCAAAGGGAGGAGAGCATCCAACTCCTCTAGACTATCTGCACAGAACTGCAGGATATGTATGCGTTAAAAATGTATTAATAAATAAATTAATAGTAAAAATTACAGAAAAGTATGACATTATTCTAAATAATAAATGCAGATATTGATAGATTTGTATGTAAATATAAACCCCCAAATGCCCCAGGAGATATTTAAGGGTGCCCCCCATCCACTGTACGTGCAGGAACACTAAAGCTAGTATGATGTTTCAAGGTGCCGTAGGAATTCTGAAACCAGGTCCAATGGTGATTCTGAAACTTGAACAATACCCTGCATGGTTTATTTCAGCCATAGGCATGAAGTGTGAGTTCAGTACACAGGGCTGATCTGAACACATCAAAGCCAAGTCACTCACACCTGGTAACTGTGATAAGCCAAGCTTGGGAGAGTCAGTCCATATCCTCATTCAGGTATTCCATCATCAGGACTGGTGTATCAATGAGCTCCCTTACAGAGGTAGCAACATCCACAAACTGCAGGGCCTGCTCCAGTGCTAACAGTAAAACAGCAAATGTATTACCAGTATATTCCACACACAATGCAAATGCTTAACCAAGGAGTTGCCAGCAGACATGTGACCAAACCTGACCTGCTCATGAGTAACCATTTTTAGCCAGAATATTTGCCAGAGTGTTGTGCATCAGTGAACGGAGGCCTGGCAGATTGGACCAAAAGCTGTCAACAACCTCCTTGCACTGTGGCATAGCCAGCTCTTTCAGATGCCATGTCAAAGAGTGAATGCATTCACTGTTGTGGGTTGCTTTACAGCATCCAACCCTGCCTGGGTCCCTGCCATTTTTAAAGTGGCTGCCACAGCTGGCCTAAAGCATGTCAGAGGCATCCAGGGGCAGAAGAGACGGGGCAGGAACAGACAACTCTCCAGATGCTGCAGAGACCAGAGTTGATCGAGGGAAATAGCAGGCCATTATCAGCCTGGACAGAGCATGCAGATAGAGCCAGACTCAGTGTCACCCTGTGAGCTCCATTGGTAAGGGCCTATTAATTGATTTCAGCTAAGCCAGGTTTGCTCCTCAAGTCGTTAGACCAGGATAGACCAATTTGCAATAGGGGATATACTTATTTTGTGAGCTATACAAATATTTGTACAGTAATTTGTGGCATAGAGCTTTTCATTACAGCCCTAGTTTTTGAGTTATAGATGTATAGGTTTGTATACATCTATGCATTTAATTCAAGTGACCTATCAGATAGATAACAACTAGAACTTCAAGTGAGTCCAATAATTTTCATTAATATTGATGGCTCATTGTGGCATGGTGGTGTAGACACTAGCATGCCCGCCTTACAGTAAGAAGGTCTTGGGTTTGTGTCCCGGGCTCAGTGAAGGTGTTTGTGTTTGCATGTTTCATGGGTGTTTTACGGGTACTCCGGTTTTCTCCTACAGTCCAAAGACATGCACATTAGGCTAACTGGCTGTTTCAAATTGCCCTTATGTGTGAGTTTGAATGATTGTGTGTGTTGGCCCTGTGATGGTTTGGTGATTCAGGGTGTACCCCGTCTTTCCTCAGAGTCGACTGAAACCCTAATAGGATTAACCAGTTTGGCAAATAAGAATGGTTCATAGCTAAAATATTTATAAAAATTGCGGTTACTTGACTATTAGATGCTGAGTCAAAGAATAAGCCTGCGGGCTGAGCATGCCATTTCAACATAGGCTACAGTTAGAAATCACCCTGGGGATGTCCATGTCATGCTAAGTCAGGTAGTTGGCAAAGGATGTTTTATTTAAATAAAAAATGCAGAGGGAGAAACATAAAAAGCTGAGTAGCACTATACATTAAATACAACTAGCAGTAGAGATCAATTCAGCAATAAACTAATGTTCTGAGTGTGAGATCTCTAGCATCATCCACCCATCATTACAAAGGACGAAGATGCCAATAATTCTGTGTAAGTTCAAAGACATTTACAAACATATAGTATGAATTGCAAAACTGTACAATTCATCTTGTATATACAAGTTATTGCTTGAAAACAGACCATTTCTCAAACACTTCTTTTATGCTGAAAATTACAGAGAGGAACAGAAAGCAATCCCATCAAAAGATAAACAGCCATATTCTTGTATTTGATCTGTTAAAATAACTTGAACACAAGTAAAATTCCAACGTGAGCTGGATTAAAGTGACTGAATCACCCGGGCAGAAATGGATGTGAGAGAAGTCGGGCTATTTTCAATTCAAACACTTGCAGCCTTCTCTCCTGTGGCACTTGGAAAGAAGAGCAATACTTTATCGCATGCTTCCACATTTGTCCTAAAGAAAGGT
The DNA here is from genome assembly GCA_028564935.1 of Neosilurus hyrtlii. Lineage (NCBI taxonomy): Eukaryota > Metazoa > Chordata > Actinopteri > Siluriformes > Plotosidae > Neosilurus > Neosilurus hyrtlii. The sequence continues at coordinate 13,317,627 of JAOUQZ010000027.1, forward strand.
TTCTCTTTGCAAGCCCTGAGTGAGAGCATGATTATGAATGTGTATGCCTCCAAAAAAAGAAAAAAGGAAAAAAGTGCCTCAGGGGGCACATCACTTGAAAGAAAAGACTTCTCGGGGTTATCTGCGAAGAAGGCAGCCCCATATTGGAGCTTACACATAACATTTTCAGTCGGCTTCCTCCTCCTCCTTCTCCTCTTTCCAAAATGAAGACATCACCCCAGACCCTTCCCAAGCACCTCAAGAAGCCCTCTGTTCCCTCTCTTCATCCACACACACTCACTTTGAAAGAGCAGCTCATCAGCATGAATGACACTGGATCAGGCCATACCAGTGAGTTCACTGCCAAATTTATACACCTATAGAAGTGAGTTATAGCACCAGGCATCTTGGAAGTAGTAAAACATGTGTGTATACCATATATACACTCCTTGGGAGTCACCACAGCCTGAGGCCTTGTGAACACGGGCAACAACGGCACGCTTTGTAAATGGAAACATTCCAATTCTATCAATCAGACAAATTGCAACACGAGTGAGGGGTGACTTCGTGATTCTTGACTAAATATCTGCCCTCACCTATCCTTGCCTCTCCCTTCCTGCTGTCCGAGAAAGACATAAACAGTACAGTTAGAGCCCCTGCCAAGCCTGGAGCCTCAGTGGAGAGAAAAGGCCTCGAAACAATGGGCCAGTTCGACAGTCAAGTCAATAACCAGCTCACTTTGGCCGTTAAGAGCTTAGAAACAGTGTGAGAGAGGTAGGTGAAAGTACACACGCTCGCTCGGCATTCTCTCAATCCGAAGGTGATGAGGACTCTGGAGGTGTCTGTGAGATTTATGGCTTTCTCAAGTCCACTGCTTGGACTCGGAGAAGCTTTAACTGAAACAGATCAAAGATATGGATCCCAACAGGACAGCCACTGCAAGGTTATTCCTCCATAAGCCTATAAAACATTTAAAAGCTATACTCTGTTGCAGACTTTTTAACATCTACTTTTGAATGGTGCTGAATTTTGTGCCCTTACTGTGAGGCAGAAGGTTAAGGGCGATGTGCAGCTAGTGTCAAGATGACATGCTCAATAATTTGGGCATGACTTCAGAGTGATAAATGGTTATAGCAAACATTATACAGGACAGGAGCCCGGGCAATATGATGAAACTGAACCAAGGCATGAATGTATGAATATGAGAGTGTGAAATATTGATTCTGTTAATGCATTTGGACTGGTTAGGCTCGGAAGACGATCCTGTGGAAGTGTGCTGCCACCTGCTTAGGGTCCGCTGTGAAACATGTCAAGAGTGGCCGGGGTTCTCTAAGTCTCAGGGCAGCAGGGGATGCAAATAAATGCACGTTGTAACCTTTGAGTCGAGCGCTGCTCATTTCGAAGCACTGACCTACACAGAAATGGGTTGTACAGGTCTTGAGTGTGGACAAATTCTGACACTTGTTTGTGATGTGGTTCACCGAGCGCCAACTGCTCCATCAAATCGCAGGAATGAAAGTCAGGATCAACATTTCAAAGCTGTTTTATTCAAATACTTGTATCGACATGAGAAGGATTATCAGTGCTGCAATGTCAATCACATCAGCTCGAGAAACATCAGCCATGTGTATGTGCACATTATAGCTATTTTTGTGATATTGATAAATTTCCACTGATCTGACACGCTCTAAAGCAACAGATATGTTTACTTAATGATGTAATCATATTTAATCGATGCACAATTTTATCTAACAGAACTGAAAATTTCGAAAATCTGTTAAAACAGCATTCTTATCCATTCCTTAAGTGCAATAGAATCAGTTGTATAATGGCTTAGCATGTCCACCTCACAGCAGGAAGGTCCTGGGTTCGAGTCATGGGCTGAACAAGGGCGTTTCTGTGTTGAATTAACATGTTCTCCTCATGCTTGCGTGTTTCCTCTGGGTGTACCATTTTTTTCTCCCACAGTTCAAAGACATGCACATTAGGCCTAGTGGCTGTTTCAAACTGCCCCTAGGTGTGAGTGTGAGTGGTTATGTGAAGCCTTGGGATGGAATGGTGAGCTGTTTAAGCTATACCTCACCGTCGCCCAAAGTTGGCTGAGAAAGGCTCCAGCCTACTCACGACCCCAGTTTGATTAAGCAATACGGCAAACGAATTATTGATAGGTACAGTATATGAGATGAGCATCCAATTCCAGTAGGTAAATTAGCTATGCTATGTTGCCTGCAGGTATAAGTGTGTGGAAGCTTGTGTACATGGTTGCCTTGCAATTGACTAGCGGTTCACCCAAGGTGTATTCCTGAAAACAGATTCCTCATGACCCTGACATATATAAAATGATTAATGGAGATTAATGAGTCAACAATTCATGTTTTTAGATTAAAATGTGCAAGAAATGTATAGGGGAGGCTCCAGAAGATAAGGAACGTGCTTAAATATAATTCCTTTTGATCTCGGAGATTAAATCTATGCAACCTTACTAACAGAACGGTGATTTCTACTGAATTTTCTGGCTTCAAAAATAAGTGCCTTTCAAGTAATATATTTCCACTAAAACTTTCCAGAAACCCTGACACCATGACACAGCCAACAGAAAAATACTGTTTCCTTCTGTGGATAAATTTACATCCAGAGCAGCTCATCTTCACAATCTATGTATTCAACACATGTGCAACATGCAACATGGAAAAAAAGTCAGCACTTCATGATGATTCAGTCATGATCAGAAACGTGCCATAAAAATAACTGTTTATATCAAAGTCCAGATGTGTTTCCTGCATTCGTGCCAACCGTTTGTACTGGTTTATTGCTTCATGACATTTCAGTGTATTGTCTTTACAAGTATTTTCTTTTTAGCCTAATTGATTCGAGGCTCTTGATGGCACATCTTTAAAAAGTCTTTCCCAAGATCAATTTTCATCTGTAATGAGTTTCTTTTACGACTTTAAACAAACACGTGCTCTCAGCAGGCCGATGGCGAGACCCAAACGACATGCAATCTGCCTAGTTCAGAGGCCCACAGCTGGCGCTGAGACAGGCCATCAATTCCTAACACCAATGTGAGTGCGCAGCTCTCTGAACAGGGAAAATCGCAATGAGGGATAAAATGAGGCGAGACATCCTGGGCCAACACAGGAAACAGCTGGACACGGACTGAACTGTGGAACTTCAGTCCCCTAAGATGGAGCAGATGTCACTACGGAAGATTCAGGAATGGAGCTCAATGGCATGGTAGATCTAGTATCCCTGAAAGCTAATGAGGACTAAATAATGCTAACATGGACAGATAAATACATTGTGTAGCATCTTCACTGTAATTCCATTACTGATATGCGGTAACATATTGAGATGCAACCAGTTTTCACCACACAGATGAAACTTGCCTTCGCGATCATCTTGGGCATGTCTCTCTCTGGACAGACTTCAGCTTCCTGTCTGAGAGAAACGCAGGCTATAGGGATGAGAGGTGAAGAGGAGCTATGTGTCCTCTCCTCTTGCTGCAGACTCTTACTGCAGGCATCTTCCAGAAACATCTTCACAACGTGAGCCATCTGAGGAACCAGGACTTTAAATGCAGCTCTCCACTCAAACACCAAACACACCACCTACACACAGACACACAGAACCATAACTGATCAGGTTTAACAGGGTAAAATGTAGTGTGCCTTCTTTTTAAAATAAAATATTGAATAAATTCATGAATTAAAATAAGAAAATATTCAATTCTTAGGTGATGTCATGATTCTTTTGCAATTAAAGTATGTCCCAGTGTATTTTACTTTGCTCATACCACAGCAATTCAGCAATGCTACCATTTTTTTTGTTGTTGTTGTTTTTCCATTTGGATGTGGACCATCAACAGAAGTAACTAAATTCATAATTACCCTGTTTCATTTATTACTTACATTACAACAACTATAGTATGAATGTCACAACCTCACAAGCTTTTCCTTCTGCCTAGAAGCATAGATGTCTGTTCTGTCAGAAACACAAAGTTACAGCCTTATTTACAATATAAATATTAAGGCACTGTCTAAAAATGGAGCTCCACAAATGTTTGCGTGTGAAAGTTTACAGAAATATGCATACATAAAGTAAGAGAATAAGCTGTGAAGCACTGATGGTGGTAGAGTGAATGTGCAATATATTTTTCCTGCCATTTTCTTCATTTAATGGGTTGCCTGTGTTGTCATGTGAGCACTGACGCGACAACAAAATCAAGTTCATGACTTTATGACATTTGCATAATTATGTAGCTCCAGAGCTCTGCTAGTATTGTCACAAAGTACTCACAGTGGAGACTCCTATCAGAAAAGTACACATCTGCACTTGTACATTATTATATTGTAGTAGCTGTTTAGTAAATCTGTTTTTGTTTTTTTTTGCTATAATATATTAATCCAACAAGGGAAATCATTGCCTCGGCATTCAACCCATCCAAAGTGAGCAAACACACACAGATTAACAGTGAGCACCCACACACTCTGAGCAGTGAGCTGCCACACACATTGGGCGCCGGGAAAGCAGTTGGGGGTTAGGTGCCTTGCTCAAGGTCACTTCAGCCATCAAGGTGGAGGAAGGGAAGGTGCAGCCCCCCCACCACCACACATTTTTTTCTGCTGGCTCGGGAATCGATCCAGCGACCTTTCGGTCACAAAGTCACTGTGGAAGCTGGTATTAGAGAATGACAGTGCCAGAGCTGTGTTTTTACAGGAAACTCATTATGACTTATCAGAATCAAGATCTTAACAGTGCTGTGGTATAGACTGAGCAAGGCTAAGGCCATACACATAATTCCTACATCTAATTAGCTTTCTTATTTTATAATAAGAACCAATGTCTTTATAGTTTTACCTTTTTCATCAAAACTATAGAGAGTTATATTCAGAGAGTAATTTTTTTTTTGACATGTCCCAGTTTTACTTTTAATTCCATTAATGTTTAATTTCATTTTAGCTCATGCTTGTAGATTTCTTCTGTGCAAGATTATAAAGTTACTGCACTCTTGAAAAATCTAGACATGCTCAATAGTTACTGGATGTGTGTTCCTATCAGATTTCTACTTTAAGACTAACCAAAGACTATTCCTATGAGTGTTTTTTTCCTCTCTCCTAACCTCTTGAGATCCCAATGTCCTCATATGAGGAACTCATATTTTTTCCCGACTACATTGTGTGTATGAGGGCAATTTGGTCTCCCTCCAGTTTGAAGACCGTGATCAAGTACAATCAGGTGGTAAGGAACCCAAGCGGTGCAGAGAAATGGCAAGACACACAAGATAAGGGTTTGGGTCTCAGAAGGGTAATTTTAACATCAGAGCTTTTGTTATAAGAAACCAGACAGAAACATTTTGTGTAATAGAATTATTAGAGTTATTCAGATTTTTCCTGCAATATTCATGTGAAGTTTGACAAGAAAATTGAAAACATAATACTTTTAACAGTAGGAGTTGTGTGTGTGTGTATGTGTGTGTGTGTGTGTGTGTGTGTGTGTGTGTGTGTGTGTGTGTGTGTGTGTGTGTGAGCTGTCAAGTGTTTTTTTTTGTTTTGTTTTCCGTAAAGGAAAAAAAGAGTAGTTTAGTTTTATCTAGGTGACTATTTTGAACACCACTCCTTTTAACTTCCAAAATATAATTATAAATTATAAATATATTTTGCCAACCACAATACCGTAGCTGGTATTGTTTTCATCTCTGTTAAATTGTAATGTTCATTTACTTATTTACTTATTTTTGTGACTACGGACACCTATATCTCAAGAACTGCTAAACATATTACTGTCACATTTGTAGGGTAACAAACTGGGACCACAGGCTGAAACGCATTTATGGAAGGGCCACTGAAGGTCAAATTCAAGGTCCTCAAAATGGCTGCCAAATGTTTATAATGGGTAGGCAGCGGCTGGTCTGATTCCCTCATCGGGGGCCTCTAGTGATAATATCCAAACATACCAGTGTAACCATGACAACACTCATGAGTATTATGCTTCTTTAAAAATGTATGATGTGTCTTTTGCATTAGTCTGAAGGCATAAACATGGGAATTGATCCAACTGTGCACAGTGATACTGTTCTAGTTGTAGGACCCTTCTTGGGTGTTATTTTGATACTAAAAAGGACCCTTTATTATGCAGTGCACAGTTGGTCACGGTTAACAGCAGGACTGTGGAGACATACCTCTGTACTTTGCAGCAGCAGGTCTTGTCTGACTTTACTAATCTCTGCATCATCCCTGACTTTCTTTAGATTCCCTACACAGCAGGAGAGAAATCCATTAACACAGAAATAGCTAGTAACTTCAAACTAATTAAATGTGATACATTTTACCAGTTAAGAATAGATACAGTACGTAGAGACTAAACGATGTGCAGACAAAACCACAGTCACCCATGATGCTCTGTAAAAACTCAAGTCGCCCACTTTTCTGTGCCCCAGTGCCAGAAAATGACTTTAGTGTCCCACAGGAAAAAAAGGGACAAAGCTACAATTATTGGAAAAAGTACACTTTGTGTTCACACCACATTAGGAGATGGTGAAGTTTATTTGAACCACAGACAGCTGCAGCCATATTGGCAGTAATCCATGGCTGGATGAAGAGGAGGATAAGTTTGTGTGTGTGTGTGTGTGTGTGTGTGTGTGTGTGTGTGTGTGTGTGTGTGTGTGTGTGTGTGTGTGTGTGT
>JAOUQZ010000027.1:13325372-13343827 GCA_028564935.1 Neosilurus hyrtlii
GTGTGTGTGTGTGTGTGTGTGTGTGTGTGTGTGTGTGTGTGTGTGTGTGTGTGTGTGTGTGTGCGTGTGTGTGTGGGCAGCAAATTAAAAGTCCATGCATCAGGACCACATTTTTCTAATCAGACTCTTTGAATGTGAAACCCTGGGTGAGGCAATTTAGCTTAACGAGAATGAGGGGCTCGCTGGGCCGGATGAGGAAAGAAGCAGCCGGGGTGTCACTTTTTGACCTTTAAGCTCATCTGATGAATTTCTGGTAATTAAGTCATTTGATTGCCTGAATTAATGATTTGGATAACTGCCCTTTAAAGGCTGTTTACTTCTCTGTAAATTGAGGTCTTTTCTGCATGTCTTGTTTTTTAATGTAACCTTTATAGAAATTACTACATGCACCAGTCATTTTCATGGGCAGCAAAAAAAAAAATAGCAGCTCTTAATTTTCAAAGCAAGAGAAGCAAAGAGAGAGAGAGAGACAGAGAAAGAGAGAGAGAGAGAGATAGTGAGAGAGACAGAGAGAGAGAGAGAGAGAGAGAGAGATAGTGAGAGAGAGACAGAGAGAGAGAGAGAGAGAGAGAGAGAGAGATCACATTCTGAGCAGTGTATGGATAAAACATTGAAGGCTGCACTGACAAACTGCTTGAAGTGAAACACTATAAAACTAAAATCTTGGATAAATGTGGCTCACAGAGTTAATCTGAAAGCATGCATCTGCATTAAAATAACTTACAAAAGAGTTGCGCAGAGATTACTAAAATGAAATTTGATAAGGAACTAATTCTACAGCCCCAAACCACAAGAAGTTAGAGTATAGCATTAAAATTAAAAATAAAACTGAAAATTATTATTTAAAAAATATATATTTGATCTGTTTTACAGTACAAAGGACTGGTGAAGCAAACACACCTTTCATGTGGCACCAACTGGTATATATATAATGTTATATTCAACTCTCAAATTTTACTTTTGGTTGGAAAACTATGCTACCTTTCAGGCATAGTGTTCACATATTTTTTAATTTCTTCACTCGTTAAACAATTCCATATGGTTTGAAGTTCATTCATGCTATGCAAAAGTCAACAAAATAAAATTTGCAACACCTATTTACCACAGAATTATTTTTTGGTTCTCATTGCCTGCAATAGCATTGTTCAATACATTTTCACCAAAAAATTAAAGAGAAGTAATTTTTTGCTTCTTCTTATTTGGAGCCCTTTTAGACAAAAGCGGTGGTGTATAATCTTCCCTGCACACTGCTGTATGGTCCAGCTAATCAGTGGCTTGCTAAACTGAATAACTTACTAAAACCAAGCGTAACAAAAACCGGCGCGTCACAGTACCTTCCTCATAGCTCACATGAAAGGTAATAATACAACAGCACATTATTAGATATTTTACCTCATTATTTTCCCCCCAAAATAATTTTCATTTTAATTCTTTCAACACATTAAAAGAGGTTGAGAGAGTAAAGCATTTTGCTCCTTTATAATGTTGCCATTGCTTCTCACAACACTTTTTTTTAAGATGTTTAGGAAGTGAAATTACAAGCAATGAAATGCTTCAGGTGATATTTTGTCTCATTCTTTCTGCAAATAGGTCTTAAGGTGTGTAACAGTACAGGGCCGTCATTATCACATGATTGACAAAATCCTCCACACATTCTTTACAGTTTGGACATCATTTCAGCACCGACACTTTCTTCTTCCACAGCCATTTGCCTTCACATTGTTTTGTTGAACTATGAATGGACTATGAATGGACATCCCTGGAAATAATGTCGTCTTGATGACAGCATGTTACTCCAAAATCTCAGTGCACTTTTCTGCATTTATGTTACACCACAGAAGTTTAAGCTTCCTTTGCCTGAGACACTGACGCACATCCCAATAACCTGACAGACTCTGGCTTATGAACTTCTTGCTGATTACAGTCTGGGTGGACCTTTTTGTCTTTGGTCCAAAGTACATGGTGCCAATACTGATCTGTCTTACCACAATACATGCTTTCACATTTTTTAATACCCTTCTATTGGTGTTTTTAAAAGTAATCAGTTGACATCACCTTGAAATGAAACTGAAACACAGGAATGGTTGTATACTACCAAATTAAATTAATCAGACCTGATTAAAATCTAAAACATCTTTAGTACACACTGCCTGCAATGAAATAAAAGTTAAAGTAAATTCAGAAATCACTGCATCCTTTTTTTGGTTCCTCACTTTTTTGATTTGGTGATATATGCTGCATCACTGTAATCAATCAGATATTAATTTTAATTATTAATTCCTTCATTAAATCTTAATGAACAACTTAAAATAATTACATTTGTGTTCATGATACACATACGTGCGTTATGTGTATTTCTGGGAAACACAATGGCAGACTAAATAGTACCTCGAACACCACATGACTCTCCAAAACAGTTGAGAAAGCCCTGCTCGGTTGCCAGATCCTCCACTTGTCGTTCCAGCTGCAGCATTGTGGAGGCAAGCTGGACCAGGTCCCCCAGCTGCTCAGAGGTCAGGACAAAAGGCCTGCTTGTTTGGGGGTCATCTTGAGGGGCTGCAGTTGGGCACAATATTGAGGTCAATAAAGTACAATTATATTCCTAAATACTGTTCAGTTTTTGAATGTTTCTCTCTGAAAGCATAACCCTTTTAGAAAGTTAATAGCCATTCTATCTGAAAAACCTTTCATATAAGCACATTATTACTGAACATATTCCATATAACAAAATCCATATCTACAGTACAGTAATGCAATTTTTTTAACAGTATTACAGAACTAATATTTGTAAGGACACATTTTAAAGATCTTTACAAAAATTACCAAGAACATCTCAACCAACGAACCAACCACCCAAGTTAACAAATAAATAAACAACCATACACACAAGCAGCCATTCAACCAACAAACCCACCAATCTATCCACCAAGACTAGTGTTCATCCCTTCAGTACAGTTCCAGAGATGCATGAAATCTATACAAGGCTGCATTGAATGAGTTCAGGTCACATGTAAAATTAGACCTGCGCGATAATACTAATATCTAAGTTTATATCAAAGTTAACTATACCCAAGAATGCGTTCTAGATTATAGCTTATCTTATATAGGAATATTTTACACTTGATAAATTTTACAATAGTGATCAATTGTCCAAGAAATGTTCCAACCAACATGCAATTAAAAAAATGGTGACCCCCCTCCCCCCCCAATAGAAATGCTTATACTCATACAACTCACGCTCCACACAAGTTCTCCAAACCCCTTGAAAAGTTCTCATTCAAAAAGCTTGCTCAAATGGCACAAACTTTCTAGCTAACCCGCGAATGACCCCTGTCTCTAATATTGCTTTTGCATCCCTGAGGCTGCCCATGCCACGACTCGGGGGATGTTCCGCATTAGTCCAGAAGAATGGGACTGGGGAAGACAGCCAGGCGGTATTCTCCAAAGCTCTGACAAACTGGCGTTTTTGTATGTGCTTTTAAATGAGCTGTGCTAACAGAAAAGGCGTTGGGGATAAAGCGGGCATTAACAGAAGTTAAAGTGGATAAGAGAGGCATTAACCGAAGTTGTGAAAAACTTGAAGATGATGGAGTGTGGTGAGGATTGAGAGAAGAGGGAGGCGGGGTGGAAAGCAGACCCAATAACTGAAACATGATTGCCTCTGGATTCTAATGTCATTTTGTCACATTGTTATAACAAATCTGACAATATGACAACATACTTATTCCCTTGTTCCCTTCAGTTTAATCAGGCATGCTTGGATAAGAAATAAGAAGGCTATAAATATCTTTATTTGTGGTTTTTACCCCTTTCTCTCTTTTGCACGTCAGTCTGGATGGATGATTATTATGATGCAGAAGTTGAACCCAGCAGCTGTCTAGTGGGCACCTTGTTTGTTTTTATATGTGATTTTGTGTATATATGTATGTGAGTGTGTTTGTGTGTGTGTGATCATCTCAGCTCTCCAGTGCTTTATTAATGGGTTCCAAAGGGACCAGGAGAAGCCGCGGAGCAGTGTATGGAAAAAGGTTGCATGAATGCATGGAGAGCTTCTGTAGCCCACCAGAACCATGAGCTGCAAAATGAACCTCAACAATAACAATAGCGGAGCCCAGTCTCTTCCATTATTATACACACTGACACATATATTGCATTATACATTGAATATGTGAAGGTTTATTCAGCTGCTTCACAAACTACATGTCCCCAAGTGAATTCAAAAAGATGTAAAGGCAATGAGCTACAGTGGGTGAATGCAGTCTCCATCTAATGATGCATTTCATCTAAACAATGCTCAGCATCTCTACAAAGCACTTAATAAAGCATCCTGTATTGTGCCAGGGTCTGAGTAACACTCAGAAAGCTGTCATAAATAGAAGCACTAACTGTAAATGGGTTGGACACCATTTAAAGACTCAGCTATGATAACTTCTACAACTGTGTAGTTGTATTATTATTTTTTCTTTGACTCATGTTTTATCCAAAGCAGTCAATTTAGGACATAATTCAACCACAGAGCTGAGCAGACGAGGATTGCTTAACAACCCAATGATGTTTTTCTTGCCAGCTTGCCAGTTGTATTTTTTCTTATTATCAATATTGCTATTATTATTCATTCATTTACCGAACTGCTTAATCATACTCGGGTTGCCAGGAGGCTAGAGCCTATCTCAGCTAACTTAGGCGAAGGCAGGGCCAGCACACATACACATTAATTAACACTTACACCTAGGGGGCAATTTGGGACAGCCAGTTAGCTTATTGTGCATGTCTTTGGACTGTGGGCGGAGTACCCGGAGGAAACCTACACAAGCACCAGAAGAACATGCAAACTCCATACAGAAATGGCCTCACTGAACCCAGGACATGAGAGTGATGTGCTAACCACCATGCCAGCCACTATAATAATAATAATAATTATTATTATTATTATTATTATTATTTAGTATTGTAATGGGTTTGGTCTTTTTGTGCTTGGCATACATACTAGGGGTGGAAAAATCACTCAACTGGACACCCAACAAATTATGTATCAAGGATATCTGTTTTGTTTTTATTACTGTCCAATAAATAATCAGGGTCATTTGAGTGTTGATATAAAGGTTATTGGCATTTTTCTCCATTTATCTCTTTACTCATAAAGGAAAAGAAATAAAATATGCTTGTTAAATTTGTTTAAAGGCAACACACCCCATTTGGGTAATATACTCCTCAGTGGCCCAAACCACCTCCACCTGCTGCACCAAGCACACAAACTGAAGATGTGGGCCAAGTGTTAGTGGGAACCATTTTTAAACATATAAGTTAGCCTGAAAGGATGCTAAACAATATTTCAAGAACCCGAAAAAATTCAGTACAGCACAACGCAAAATAAAATAAATCCTGTTTTATTACCATTGATAGCAAAACCTAGAGTGAATAAAAACACTAGCTGGATTCAAATAATGTTTTTAAAATGACCAAATACTTTCTATATAGATGATCTTACGTCACCAGAGACACATTCAGAAGAGGATACAGAAGAAGATGTGAGTACATAAAGTTGAAGGTCCAGGATTCGAATCCCAAGTTTAGCGAGGGAGATTTTGTGTGGAGTTTGCATGTTCCCCCTGTGCCTGTGTAAGTTTCTTCCGGGTACTCTGGTTTCCTCCAACAGTCCAAAGACATGCACATTGGGTTAATTGGATTTTTTTAAATTGCCCCTAGGAGTGACTGTGGATGTGAGTGTGTGAATGGTTGTGAGTGTTGGATATGTGATAGACTGGCATGCTATTCAGGGTATACCCTGCCTTCACAAAAAGTTGGTTGAGCAAGGTTCAAGCCTCTGTGCAAACCTAGTAGGATTAAGCAGCTCAGCAAATAAACAAATGAATTTATTAATGCACATTATGACAACTTAAATTTATGACAAAGGAATAATGTTATGTGTTGTAATGTGAGGACCTGCACAATCTACTAGGAAACTGCACAGTGTTACATAATGTAACGTGCAGAGTGTTCATACTGCTTAACAAACAAAATGTACTGTATGGTGTTAAAATACATTTCACAATGGCAGTACAAATTTGGGGGGAAAATATGGCCACTGGACTGGAATTGTTGTTCAGACCTGAAAGCAATATTTGAACACATTTATTTAGGAAGAAATAGCTTTAATATGACGGAGAATATCATGCCACTTTATCACTCTTTTTTCTCTATGTGTATGTATTTGGCACAAGCTCCACCAGCTCTACCCTTGAGCTCAGGTCGCCGGCTTAGTCGACACTAACTCACACTTAGGCCTGGCATCTCACCTTCATGTTTAATAGCTGCTGTCATGCTGGCTTGTCTTGTTCTCATATAGCCATAGCCTTGCTATTTATTGTCCCATCCATTAATGGCTTATTAAACTAGCACTCTCATTGCTAACTCTAAGTAGGCTGTGTGGGAAAGGATGGCCCAGGCACTGGAGGCGTAATGGGGGTTATTACAACATGGTGATGGAGAGGAGGTGGCCACCGTGCTGAAAGCAGCCAGTCGTGTCATTTACAGTCAGTGAAGGGAACACAAAGCCAGCACCATGCCAGGGGTCAATAAAAGGGCATGGCTCTAAGGTAAAGTATAAAGAAAGCAGTGATATAAGTGCCAAGAAGAGATGGATAGTGCAGGGTAGAAAAGATATGCTGTGTAAAAAAAAAAAAAAAAAAAAAAAAAAAAAGACACGTGAGGCCATCAGCTACTAAGGAAACTGCTTGTCACAGAGCATGGTGCTAGAACAGTGCAGAGCATGTGAATAATTTATTTGTAAGTTCTGTGGGTTAAACGAAGGATGTTAAAGTAGTCAGCAGAAGTCTTGATGTAATTGGAGCAGTATTAGCAAAGAGATTTCAAAAATTAGAGAAAGAGCTCTCACAACTATACTTTTAATGCTAATCAGTTAAATAATTAAAAAAGCATGGAGAGAGAAAGAGAGAGAAAGAGAGAGAGAGAGAGAGAGAGAACAGAAAAGAAGCACAATTTAAAATAAGACAGGTATGCTATAGTTCTTTGTAACATATTTTTCAAATAGAAGAAAAGAAATATACAGCCCCACATTTCAGGACACTTTGTAGAAGTTCCTGCTCTGTGCAAATGATTTAGTCATGCTGTCCCCCCACAGCAGAACTTATCCATCTTAGAGGAGTACTGGACACCCTGGAGAGGTCATCAATCCATTATATTCACACACGTTCACATCTATTTGCAATATAGTGTAGCTTGTCGACCTAATCCATGTCTCTGGACTGTGAGAGGAAACCAGAGAACCCCAAGGCAACCCACACAGGCATGAGGACAACATGCAAACTCTGATCTGAAAGGCCCGGTTGCGTGGTAGGTTCAAACCCAGAACCTTCTTGCTATGAGGAGACAATGATAACCACTGCACCATCTTCAATACTCATTCAAATCAGGCTAAAACTTTGAAATTCAATAATCCCAGCAACCATACAATACAGAGATATGAATCCCATTAATTAGGACAGCAACCTTTTTTTTAAAGCTCTACCAAATTCTCTCACAACAGCTCACCAAGCAACTCCTCAGAGCTGAATATTTCCCCCTCTTTTGCAATGTACGAAGGACAGCAGAAAAGTTCTGTTTCCACCTAAACCACCCATTCTGAAATACAAAGCCATCCTTGCCCATCTGTCTGAACATTAAAATACTCACTAAAATACATTTCTCACCACCCTACAAATACCATACCTGCTAAATATACATACCCGCTTAAAAAAACACCCAAAAACCCTATATACCCCAAACACCCACATAAAGCATCTAACCAAACACTCTGCTAAACAACCACCCTACATAGACCCGACCAATTACCCAGCCAAATACATACTTGAAACAACCAGCCAAACACCATGCTAAGTAACCACCCAAAAGCCAGACACCAGACATCCTGTTGAACAACAACCCAAAAACTGTATATACACCATACAAAACACCCTACATACACCAACAACCCACTTAAAACAACCACAAAAAACAGACCTGACCAAATACCCAGCAAAATACCAACTTAAAACAACCATCCAAACACCCTATTAAATAGCCAACCCAAATCCCTACATAGAACCAAATTACCAAAACCCTAACCAAACAACTAATGAAACACTGTACATCATAAATATCATTTTGGCTGGTTGGTACATGTACAGCCAACCTCATCTAAACAACCACACAAACACTTACCCATACAAACACATGCACACACGCACACACACACACACACACACACACACACACACACACACACACACACACACACACACACACGGAAGACACATCATCTATAAGCCTCATGAAAAAATGCAGGAAATTAAACGAGAGACATATTTTCTCGTGTCCTGTCCAGAATATAACAGCATAAAATATACAAAATTTCTCTCTCAGCACTGAGCTCAAGCTAAGCCGTGTTTTGGGATATATATTTGAAATATGAAGGAAGTAAAGGAACTGCAGTACATATTATGTTCATATTCATCATTTTATATATATATATGTATATATATATATATATATATATATATATGTCATTTTTTTGAACCTCTTAATCCTCATTAGGGTCGCGGGGGGGGCTGGCACCCATCTCAGCCGACTCTGGGCAGAGTACACCCTGGACAGCTCGCCAGGCCATCGCAGTATATATATATATATATATATATATATATATATATATATATATAAAAACTCTTCATTTTGTCAGTGTTATCAATGTTGACTGTGCCCTTGTTTTGATTTTTTTTGTTTTTTAAATACAATTTAAAGACATGTCTATCAAAACAGTTCACAGCCATGTTGCATCACCTGACCTGAATATTGTGTGTTGATTTGCTAAAAAGATTTATTTGGATCTGCTAAAGAGTAACACTAGTGTTTTACTGTTTCTTTCATAAAACAAGAACTTGAGACTATATATAATGCTTAACAACCTTATTAGACAACACATTTAATTGTCACAATTATGAGAAATTTAGTTTGTTTTTGGCAGTGGATTTATATACATCAAGAGGACAACAATCCCAAACATTCATATACAATGGAAAGGATGGACTGGCTTCCAAATTTGAATCCACTTGAACAAATATGGGATTTAATTCATTCACAAATTGATCACATAAATATTTCCTCAAAGACAGTGTTAAAAAACAACTACAAACTATTTGAAACAAAGTGCTACAGAAATAAAAGTGAGAATACCCTGTGTTATAATATCCTAAGGAGTTCTAAATAAATACTGAAAACAGAATAAATACTGAGAGTTTTTTGTTGAGCATTAAGTAATTTGTTCAATTAGGGCAGCATGGAGATGTACCTCACAGCAAGAAAATCTTGGCATTTCTATTTGGCGTTTGCATGTTCTCTCCTTGCTGCTGGGTTCTCCTGTTTTCTCCATCAGTTCTAAGACATGCACATTAGGTTAATTGGTTGGGTGTGTGTTGGCACTGCAATGGACTGGTGAGCTGCTCAAGATCTAAACGAATGAATCCTTTCATCAATTATCTTTCTTTCACTATTAAAAAATAACAATGAAATCTTACTTGTAACTCGTCAAAAATATTTGTATTTCTTGCACTTATGGTGGAGAGAGAGAGAGAGAGAGAGAGAGAGAGGTGTAGCATTAAAAATAGCACAAGAAAAGAGGGAGCGTGCAAAAGGGAAAAAAGAGAAAAGCAACGTGGGGAGGGAAGGAAATCCCCAAACAGTTGTTATTGATTCCAGTGTTTACGGCCTGATAGTTTAGTGCCGTTTACAAAACAGAACAGATGCAGTCAATGAGCAAAAAGGTAAACAATTGCTGTGTGGCTGACTGCCAAATCCCCGGCCTGGTGTATTAAACTGACGCTGAAGTGCTTTTCCCCTTTGGGTTGCACTTACTGCCACTTCATCTCCACACACTCACTCTGCTGTTCTCTCTTTTCATTCACTATCAAGAAAACACCCATACACATACGTGTGCTCACCACACAAACACACACACCTAGTGCCACACCATGCACTGCTTACCCCCATGAGGCCTTGCTCTACCTACCTAGCCCATTAGTGTGGTGAATTGCATGCGTCTGACATGGGTAATAAATGTAATTATTAAATGCCTTTCACCAAATGATGCCCTGTCTTTTGGGGGAAAAGGCAATCATGCAATAATTTAGCCAGCAATTTTATTTCCTTTTCTTTACTCATACATATTTTATTCTCTCCCCACCCCCCATCAATCACACAATGGTATGCTAGTGAGCAGTATACTGCTATACTGGTAAAAAAATGCATGAAAACTTTCAAATATTGTAGAACAAACCTCCAAGAGGAACATTTGCCTTGAGCATTAAAACTGCTGCACATAAAACTACAGACATGTATATGGTAGTCATTATAACTGGTCACTATATGAGTAATTTTTATAATGAGTACAAAAACTACTGACAAAGATGTTTGTGTGTATAGCATCTACTTCTTGCTGAAACAATCATGATTTATGGAATTTTTTTAAACAGTTAGTCCTGGTCTAATCGTTTCATTGGTCGAGGGAAGTTCTGATTGTGCTTATATTTGGTAGAACTGTACTGAGACTTTTTACTATGTGCATGTTGCCTGTATTTACTACATAAAATTCCAGTTCCTGATTAAAGCCAGGTACTACGGTAATGTTGGCCATACAGTCAACATACACTGGATGGAACATGGATAAGTTACTTTTGTAGAAAGCATTGTGAGGTAGCTAGCCAACATTACGGTGTCTTCTTTGGGATCTGTTTGTGCCACATGGAGTCCGAAATGTCACTTGCTGGATATTAGGTTCTTGTTTGTAGAAGTGCTGCATAAAAGCAGTAGCATACTTGCAGTGTGTGGTTGTGCTGAATATTGACACAGCTGTGATTGGCTACAGTATCCTTGCTGTGAATTCATGCCAGCAGTGAACTACAGTTATATTGATATTCATTACAACTGCAGTCTAGCTCATGCAGTATTACTTAACTGATTGCTCACCATGTCGCAGCAGTGTAAAACCACCAGGCATAAAAGGAGTTATATAAATAATATAAGAATAAAGATTTGGCTCAGTAACTAATTTAGAATCATTTATAACAAACATATAATAAGATATTACGGCAAGGCAATATAGGTAGAATTCATTCATCCATTCATTTATTTTCCAAACCGGTTATTCCTAATTAGGGTTGCGGGGAGGCTGGCGCCCATCTCAGCTGACTCTGGGAGAGGGCAGGGTACACCTTAAACAGCTCGTGAGGTCATCGCAGGGTCCACACACACCATTCACACTCACACCTATGGGCAACTTTTAACAGCCAATTAGCCTACTGTGCATGTTTTTGGACTGTAGGAGGAACCTAGAATACCCGGAGGAAACCCATGCAAGCACAGGGAGAACATAAAACTCCACACAGAAAGGTCCCGAGCCGGGAATAGAACCCGGGACCTTCTTGCTGTGAGGAAGTGTTAACCACTAACCACTGCACCAACCCTAGTATTTATTCATCTTTTTCAGAATTTTTGGACACACTTTATTCATAACATGCCTTCCCTTTTTCTGAAGTTATAAAAATGTCAGAACTCAGTAGTCGATTGTTTACTTTACATTTCTTTTTGACTGGGCTGAAAATGACTAACTTTGAAAAAAGTATAAGCTCCACCCACTGATGCCATGTCATACATCACTA
Source organism: Neosilurus hyrtlii (assembly GCA_028564935.1). Lineage (NCBI taxonomy): Eukaryota > Metazoa > Chordata > Actinopteri > Siluriformes > Plotosidae > Neosilurus > Neosilurus hyrtlii. The sequence goes on from JAOUQZ010000027.1 coordinate 13,337,081, forward strand.
AAATTTTTGTTTTCTGATGTACACATAGATCATATACCATATTACATATCTAGCATAACTTAAGTAATTGGGGTTTTTTTTCTAACATACTGCTATGACCACAAAGGCATTTCTATGTGGAGTTTGCATGTTCTACCCAAAGGTTTCCTCCCAGTACTCCGGTTTTCTCCCATGGTACAAAGACATACACTTTAGGCTAATTGGATATTCTTGATTGCTTCTCAGTGTGAAAGTAAATGTGAATGGTTGTGTGTCAGTGTGTACCCCACCATAGCCTGGAGCTGGCAGGGATTGCTGGCAGAACAGTTCTGTAAAAAAATAAATATTAAGTGTACATGCACAGTGAAAAAAGGATTTAATTCTAAGAATTTATCAAGTACTTGATGTTTTAAAATAAAGAATGTATGCATATTAAATCAGGTGATGTTTCTTTTAACTATCTATCTATCCATCTCTCTGTCTGTCTGTCTGCCATCCAGCCATCTACCTTTCCCTCCATTCCACATTTACAGTAGTCAGTTCTCTGGATTGTTACAATGCCTCACATTTCGGTCAAATAATTAAAATTTTTACCAAATTTTCACCAATTGTACACTCTAATTTATATTAATTAAAGAATATTATGACATTATTATGATATTATGATAATGTTAAGCCTAAACTTGGCCATGATGTTCCTTTGCCTTATGCGAGGCACATAATGACAGTCTGCGGAGTAAATATGAAAAGTTCAATCCTTCAATCCAGGGACAAATCTATGTTAGGAGTCTAACTATTAGTGTTCAAATTCAAGCCAAACATCACATAACAAAGGAGTGAGGAAGAAAAAAACGAACACTGACAAGTTTATCATCCAGTCGGATCAACGGCAGAATTCTCCACTGACTCTGACTGACAGGACAACAAAGCCTGCTCAGCATGTCGGAGGCAAAGATCCACGCAGATGCAGATGTTAACAGTGGCACCGAGGGAATCTGGCAGCTTCCATATCAAAGATGGTTCTGCCTCTTCCTATCCTGCCCCTTTAGCACACAAACACGGCTCTAGTGGCATGGAAAACAGTACACACACTCTTTGAACGCTGTTGGTTCAGCTTGTGCCTTTTGGGCAATGCTGTTGTTTTGTTGTTGCTGTTGTTGCTGAGGTCAAGGGCTGATATTAGGGCCCTGAGCGCAAAGCGGACCTTTTACACAATCCCTAATGGCTGAGGTTGAATTATTTGTCATCTGTAGGTTTCAGCTAAGGATATTGTAGACTACTCCGGCACACACCGGATCATGGCAATTGAATAAGCTGGAATTAAGTATGGAATAAAACACCATGTGCATTTATAGGAAAAATAATCTATAAATATGTGACTATACCAGTCACAAGCATTCTAATATGTCATCATTTCAATAGTAACAAGTGAGACACAGACTAGTATGGTAGATGCTTTCTCATTTGCCAAACTTCTTCCTGTTTGAAGACAGAATCAATGTAGACAAAGTACAAAATACAAAACATTATGGTTTAGGTGTTAGAAGGTTAATAACTTCAGTAAGAGACAGAAAAGAAGACAGCTGCTATAATATACATGATAACGGATATTAATTCATTCTTATATATGTTTAACAGAATTAATTATCGTTATTAATTACCAGAGTTGGGGCTTTGGACAAATAAGACTCCATTCGTATCAAATTCTGAATCCAGGAATTTTCGAAAGGATTTGTTAACACTGAGATACAATGATTTTTTTGGATCGGTGTCGCATTACCGCAGGCACAACAGGGGGTGCTGTGTACTTTCTGTTATTTAAATTTTTAGGTTATGTGCAGATTTTTCATGAAATTTCTAAAGGGGTTGGGGCTTTGGACAAGTAATACTCCATTAGATTTTGGAGATGATCTAGATCAAATTTTGGATCCAGGATTTTTTAAATGACTCTTAAACATTGACAGATAGGATGATTTTTGACACTTTGATTCATGTGGAAGATTGCTGAGCTTGGCGGATGTCACTGCCATATAAATTGTTGTGGTGTACAAGAAATAAAGCCCATCGGGACAAGCTGTTATTGCAAAATAATGAACTCACAGTTTTATTACACCACACATTTATTTCTGTCACATGTTCATCAGTCATTATTAAACCGTGGTCAGACATATTTGTGCATCACACAGAATGTGTGTTGCTGCCTTAATCTGATATATTTGAAACAACTGAGAGAAATACTGGAACTGTTCCAAGAAGCTGGTCATCACTCCAACAACACTTTTTGGAAAAAAGGATTAGCAAAGCCTACACAAGCCTTGCCGTATGCTTTCTCATATCAAGTTTACTTTTTTCTCTGTATCTTAATGTGACCGTGAGAATGTTTATTCATGAGGCCCTCTGTCTTTGCATTGCCAGAAGAGCAGTCCACCTGGACCACAGCAGGGGTTGCCAGTTTTCCTGTGCTGTGGTACCTGATGCTTCAACCATAATATTACAGAAAGGAGTGACAATAAGAGTGCCAATGATGGTTTCTATCTCAATTTTCCAGTAACACAAACTTGAAACATTTTTTTCCTTAAGAACTGAATGCAGCTTTTGAATAAACTTTTATTTCACAACTTCTAGTAAGACAAACCTGGAATGTCGGAAATGACTTCCGAACTCAATCGGTATAACACCACACATGCTTCTCTTCCTGCTATTATATCCATCAGTGAAACACTCGCCACCAAACAACTGGATCTCTGTAGCATGTTGCAAAAAACTGAAGGTTTCTCCCTGCTTTAAAAATACACAGACACCTTAAGGGCTCTTCTATTACCCGTCACCTACATACTGTAAAACACAATGAGACATAAATTGTTCCACGTCTCATTAAAACAAGTCTCATTCATTTAAAGGGTCTAAAATAAATCAACAGTAAACAATACAGAGTGCAAGAGGAACACACTATCAAAACACTATAATTGTATGAGTGCATGCAGTATGTTCAGCATCTTGTATAAACAGGGAAAGTGAGACTGATACAATCTACTGAAGTGTAACTTTATTAAATATTAACAAACACTGTACAAGGGCATGTGAAAGACTGCAGCAATATAAGCAATCTGCACCATTGTGAGTAATATTCGCAAGAAATATTTGTAGCGCGCTTTTAGCTTTAAGTGTTGACATGATAAGTGCATTATAGTGCTAATGAAATTTACAGTATATAAATCTTACCTTCTGAATTACAAATGCTGGGGTTAACAAATATAATCTCAATATAAATACACCTGTTCCTGAAAGGTTTGTCAGAGAACAGATCTAAACAAACAGCATCATAGAGACCAAGCAGCTATCAAAAACAGCTCTGGGTCATAAAAAAGTACAAAATAAAATCAGGGTATTTGTTATTTTAAAAAAAGAAAGAAAGAAAGAAAGAAACAATGGCCAAACTCCAAAATCCATTATTAATAAATGTGGATCAAAATTCACTGACCAAATAAAAATGGAAATAGTCTATTAATTATAGATAATAATTATTAATTGTTTAATTAATAATTGTAATATAAACAAATTATGTAAATAATAATTTAAATGCAAATTATATAACAAACCTTTAATTTTAAAATCAAGGCCTATTTTGTGTATCTTTTTGACTAACCTTAATCTCAATTCTAGGTTGTAACACTATATGTTAGTGGCTACATTTCCCTTCAGCCACTGCATCACACCTGTGATTATGTGAAAAGGTAAGGTAAGGTAAAGTAAGGTTCACTTTATTATCTTCAAAATTGTGTAAGTACATCCCAAGATGAAAGTGTTCCTCCATGATCACAGCACATACATACATATAACAACACATAACAAAACCCACAGAATGTTCTGCTGCAGCCCTGAAAATGAGTCAAAGTTAGAAGTATAGCCCCACCCCTAAACTTTGGGTTGGGCTACATATATGGGTGGGGCTGGGCAATACATCGATAAATTATTGTATCCTGATATGAGCATTCATATTGTCAGCCAACTGAATATCATGAGTATCAAAAAGTTTGTAAATTTATCTTAATTTAAATTCACAAATAAATGATTCTCCTAAAATATGCATCGGTAAACTTCAAACTCCTGCATGTGCGGTCATGTTCCTTTGTTTCTGAACATTATTTTCGTAGCATATATATATATCATTATCTTGATAATGTCAGAAAATATCACAGTATGATTTTTAGGTCTGGCCAAGTGTAGATGTATTTAGTCACATGACTGTGCACCTCATCACCATCATCATTATTTGCCGCACTGCTTAATCCTATGAGGGTATGCACGAAGGTTGGTACCAATCTCAGCCAACCCTGGGCAAAAGTGGGGTACACCCTGAACCGCTCGTCAAACCATTGCAGGTCCAACACACACCACCGTTCACACTCACATTCACACCTAGGAACAGCAATTTGGAACAGCCAATTAGCCTAATGCGCATGTCTTTGGACTGTGGGAGGAAACTGAAGTACCCAAGCAAACACAGGGAGAATATGCAGACTCCACACAGAAATAGCAGAGTCCAGGAATTGACCCAGAACCTTCTTGCCGTAAGGCAAATGTGCTAACCTCTAGGCCACTGTACTGCCAACTGTACAACCGTTTCATATATTGTTTAACATGCACCTCCCATTAAGTCATAACTATATAGCACACTTTGTCTTTTTATTAGTCCCCGCCCACCTAATGTGTACGGTGGTCATGGTATTTTCTTGCCTAAATCATGTTTTTTAGTCTTATCATGCTGTTTGTGTTTCACTTTGCATTAACATTACACACTTGCATTACATACACATACACATACACATATACATATACACTCACACACACACACACACACAAACACACACTTGCAATTGCCCTTTCGGCCCCATCCATGTCTCTTGCAAATGCACTGAGGTGTGGTGGTATGGCTTTAAAGTGCCCCATTGTTCCAGAACAGTCGAGCCGTGCATCAGACACGGCAGTCCAGTCTTCACTCCATTACTTCCAGGAAGAAGGGAAGAAAAAGGCAGTGAGAGAACATAAAGAAAAAGGGATGACCAGCAAAGCAATGGAGAAAAGATGAGCACAGAGGTCTCTGCTGTCATTTGATGAAAGAAGGAAGGAATAACATCCATCTCTCCTTTTCAGATGCAGGGGTTAAAAGAAGATGCCATCTCAGCGCATGAAAAGCTGTTAAATGCTTCAGTGCCTTGACAGCATGGCATGCCAGGAAGTGCGGTGTTCTCCCCCAGGGACCCTTGCCGAGCCGCTGCCTCATTCCCTGCTATGCTCCTGCCCGCAAAATGTGCTGAATGAATAAAAGCTTAATAATAACACCTTTCCACACAAAGACTGCAAAGTTCAAAAGGTTTTAAGTGCTGAACAAATAAAACAAAAAATTGCACCTTGAGGTCTGGTTTTTTCAATAAGATGGCCTGGGTTGCTTGATTGGCATCACAGTAAATGTGCTAATAAATGCAAAGAGGTGAATTATTAGTACCTTTAAAAGAAGCCTGCAAACAGTGTGATCACCAGTCAGCAAGTAGGTAAATGACTGTGAACAGTTCTCATTAAAATTCTCTAATAGTACAATAACAATTGTAGTCATTAAACAGTGCCTGAAGGCAGGTGTCATAATCTAGCGTTTACATTCAGCGTACAGTCACGAATGGCTACAGCCGAGAAAAGTGGCATAGGCGTGCGCATGCATTACATGCTCACTGCGTCCACATTAGGAGCTACTCCGCCTCTGGTGATTTATTTTAAGGATTGTTGGGCTGACTGTAGAACCTGAAGTGCTCGACCATTAAATGGTCCCAGCGATGTAGTAAATGTGAATGGATTAAACGAAGGAAAATTTTCTAGGGAGTTAATGTCTTTGCGATTCTTGACTTTAAAAATGTGAAGATTACTGTACATGTATAAAAAAAAATAGATTTAAAGATTCAAGGAAGCAGAAGGTTTTTTATTTATATTTTTTAGAGAATTCCAGTGCAAACTGCAGTTACAGTCAAGCTTTTCACTCCCCACCCAAACAAACTGCTACTCTTTCATTAACAACCTGTGATTTTTGCTGTATAAATTTAGTAGGGCTACAACAGAAAGAACTAGCAGGTTTGGGTGAGGTGGATTTGAAAGCTGCATAGTTGAGTTGACATATAAAATATATGTTATACATTTGTCTAGGGAAAAATAGGTCAGGTCTGTAGGTTAAATCACATGATGTTGGTTCTAAAGTGATAGGATTGTTGCAAGACAGAAAAATAGAATTGTACAATATCCCTGTAGTACATGGTTGATGTATGAAAACCTAACACTGTTGTAACAATGTTGTATGATACACATGGGAATATAAAGGAAAGTCTATTAGTTTAATGTAATGCAGAGTGCTCATAAGCCTATTTCAAGAGAACAGCATGCATTGAATATGAAACTCATACATCTATAATAACAAAATTGTAGGACAACTTAGGGCATCACACAACCAACCTAAGAGATGAACCTGCTTTGGCTTGGGTGGGGTAATTTCTCTGCTTGAAAGGCTCACAAGGCATCAGGTTGAGTCCAGAAGTGTGAACTGAAACTGGGATCCCATGGGAAGAAACAAAACTTTAAAACTTTGCTACTTTGTTCAGTCATGAGCGATGTTGTCAATTGTGAAGTTGAAATCTTGCCGGATATCATAAACGAACATCCAACAAATAGAAACTTTGTGAAAGAAAATTATTCAATGGTGAAAGTCATTTTACTGGATTGCGTAAA
>JAOUQZ010000027.1:13360285-13374211 GCA_028564935.1 Neosilurus hyrtlii
GGACAGTCGTACTAAGCATTTCACTACATATTGTACTGTGTATAATTTGTATGTGACAAATAAAATTTGAATTTGAGGTCTTTAACGAGATATTGCCAAGAAGGGGTCGGTGTGGGGGGAAAAAAGAGGCAGGGGAAACACAGAAATCTATCACCCAGGATGCCGAACTATGTAGTTGGCTAAAAGTTTTCTAGATTTCTTGTCATAACAGTTTTAAACTTGTATAGAATATAAAGCCTACTTTCTCTGTTTAAAAATTCCAAACAATTAAGTGTTTATTTTTATACTAAACCATGCACACCATAATTCTGGATTCAGTTAAATCTGATCAATCTCAGTGATGTGCTTGTGTTTTTACAGTCTGGAAAGAAAATGTGTGCCTATACCTGTAAATAGCTTCACTCCTACACCACGTTCACATTGCTCTTTATCAGTAGATAAATCCTACATCTACTGCACCAATGTCATTGAATTAGCTTACAGTCAGACATGGAGAAGAAAAAACGATTTACTATAATCATGGCTGCTTATGCTCAGTACTCTAAACTGTAAGTGAACATGTCCTCAGATCTGCACAATAACTGTGAGATATGATGTGATGTGATGTGATTCTCCTCTGACAAAACCCTACTGCTGTGAACCAGCTACTCCTCACCTGAGCTGAGTTGAGCTGCTGGTTCTCAAGTGTTATAAGACAGCTCAAGCCACTGTTCTCAATCTCCCTCAGCCAGGAACGAGTGCGCTTCAATTTCCAGTTGGGCTCGACGGTAATAAATGCACATATAAGACAGCAGAGAATCGATTGACAGCATGCTGTGAGTGCTTATATTAAATAAGCTCTCTCCACACAACACGCTCCTCAATGCAAAGCAAAGCGAAGCATGAACCAAAGTGTTCAGAGGCTTGAGGAGGGAGAGAGAGGGAGAGATAGTATCAAGGGCATCATCACAAGCCAAGTGAGTATAATAGAGAGTGTCACTGTCAATTTGGCTTTGCTGCCACTGCTTTCCCCTTCATCTGGGCTGATTTTAATAATCCCTGTCAAACGCCAAACAGCCCGCGCTACATCCCTGACACGTCACTCTTTTCTCTACACACAGACAGAAATCTCAACATTAATTTAGCTCGCACAAAGAGAGAGGCTGCCCAGCTGGACAAATATTATTTCCCTCACTTGACAGATTCGGCAGTTAAGCTTGCGCTTTATTATTTTCCAAACTCCATCCCAGCCTCGAGCTCGTCTCGCTGCGTCTGCTGGGAAGACAGAGCAGTTTCAGGATCTCGGAAGGGTTTCATGGCCCAGCATTATGAACTACAGTGTAATTACACTGGGACTGAGCGCGTGCCTGGGTGTTACAACGGGATGCGCATCATCGCCGCTGTGTGATCCACATGAGAATTGTGGAAAAAGTGTCAGGTTCAGCCTGTCACCACACAGGGCCTAATTAGGCAGATGCTCCCTCCATCTTCTTTGTCTTGTTAGCTATTTCCAACTCAGACGTTCTGAAGTCCCAGAGTCGCTCAGAGAGCTGCCACAGGAGAGAGAGAGAACCTGAGCGGGAGCTCCGTGTGTGTGTGTGTGTGTGTGTGTGTGTGTGTATGTGTGAGTGTGTGGATGCAAGAGGAAAGACAGGGCATATGGATTCTCACAGCACTTAACGAGAGACTAGCATCCCCCTTCCTAAGCTTAGAAACTGGAGAAGGTGTGAAATATTGAAGCATCTGGGTGAGCATACTAGCATATTTAAAGCCCTAATGACAGGTTCAGCTAAAACTGACCAGGTGAAAATACTTTTCTTTAAATGAATGAATAATAAAGTAAGAAAGAAAGAAAAAAAGATTAATTGTACTTTTTTTGCCTCATTCCTCATCTTTCTCCTCTTCTTCTTTTTCATTCATTCATTTTCTAAGCCACTTAATCCTAATTCACATTTACATTTACAGCATTTGGCAGACACTCTTATCCAGATTGACTTACAATTATCATTTTTATACAACTGAGCAGTTGAGGGTTAAGATTTTGGTACTGTAACTGTGTAAATAGTTCTCCTTTTATTCTGGTTAGGGTTGCAGTGGATCCAAATCCAACACACACAAACACAGGTAGCGTGTGTCAGGTAGTCAGATCACCAACTGACATTCTGCTAGAGGTCATAATTCATAATTCCCAACCTTCCACAAGGGAAACCAACAAACAAACAAACACAATAAAATGCCAATTCAACCCTGAATTCTTCCTCTGTAACTTCAGAAATTCTGGAAATTCAGGGAGTGAAATAACTGCAGCTGCTCACAGCACGTAAACAACAAACACTTCTTAACTCTGAATGAGTTAAACTACATTCAAACAATTTGTTTAAATCTGACACACACTCTACACTTCGCTGTTCTGTGAAGGAAAATAAACATCCCTCACCACAAATTAACTGGCAAGACTGTTATTAAGAAAATATGGAGGTGATTCTGATTTTCACCACTTTGCAGCTTGAATGCAGGCAGCATCTAAATGATATAAATCTGTCATATTTATTTATTATGGACCTCATGTGACTCAACTCAAGTCAACTTTATTTATATAGCATGTTTAAAACAAATGAGGTTGATCACCGTGCTTACCAAAGACAAGGGGGGGAAAAGTATACACCAAAATTATAATAATTGTACAGAATAACGTTCGAATAAATAATAAAATTTAAAAAATACAATAAGCATTCCATTATAAAATACATTTGTATAAAATAACATTTACCAAACATTAAAAAATTTAAAATAACACACTCAATTCGAAGAGTAGACCAAAGAAAGGGAGATGAGTTTTAACAATGATTTAAAACACTCAACATGTTTCCAAATCCAACTATTAACACTGTATAAGAATAAACAGTAGAAACATCTGCTTACAATTCCATGAACATTAGAGAAAATCTAAAAAAAGATAGACAGACAAACAGACAGACAGACAGACAGATAGATAGATAGATAGATAGATAGATAGATAGATAGATAGACAGATAGACAGACAGATGGATAGAGATAGACAGACAGATACTATCTGCCTATAGATAGATAGATAGATAGATAGATAGATAGATAGATAGATAGATAGATAGAGACAGACAGACAGATAGATATATAGATATAGATGGACATACAGACAGACAGAGAGACAGACAGATAGATAGATAGATAGATAGATAGAGAGAGAGATAGATAGATAGAGAGGTAGATAGATATAGATAGACATACAGACAGTCAGAGAGACAGATAGATAGATAGATAGATAGATAGATAGACAGACAGACAGATGGTTAGAGATAGACAGACAGACAGATAGATAGAGATAGACAGACAGACAGACAGTCAGTTAGATAGACAGATAGACAGACAGACAGATAGGTAGATAAATAGATTGATAGACAGACAGACAGACAGACAGACAGATAGGTAGATAGGTAGATCGATAAATAGACAGAGACAGACAGATAGACAGAGAGACAGACAGATAGATAGATAGATAGATAAATAGATAGATAGACAGACAGTCAGATAGACAGATAGGTAGATAGATAAAAAATTACACATAATTTGATTTTATTAAGTTGAAACTGTAGTAAGTGTGATTAAAAAGGTTTATAACAGGCCCTGTGTACATACTGTAAATGCTGTAGGGTCTTTTTTTTTTGCAGTAGTATGTATATTATGACGTCACTGTACCAAATGGGTGGAGCTTAAAGCCTATACTGTGTGATGAGACCCAGCAAAATGGTAATTTGTACTTAAAACCTCTTGTCCTGGTCACTTTAATCATTATTACTGTAAAGGCCTACCTTACAGAACGGTCACAGAGGTAGAATATTTAATCCAGAGGGAGGTTTTAATCCTTATCCTCGGGGTTTCTTTTCATTTTACAGTACAGGAGGGGAGGAAACATGCTCCAGCTACTGGGTCAGGATGCTTGTTGCGTACTGGACATACTGGAGCACAATTCACTAAACCTAAACTCGACCCAATCACGTGGGCGAAGGAAGTGAATGTGGAGAAAATGTTGGACTCACAGTTTTGTGTAAAACGCAGAATGTTCCATGTAACGGTACATTAACTGTCTAAGTTGGTAGGGAAACATTCGACATTGCACGGCTTTTAAACCCACTATACTAGACTAGCACACACAAAACAAACAAAAGGGACGAAAACGAGTAAAGTCTGACCGGAAACACCAAACAATGCGGAAATAAAGTCGACATAAAACATAAGTCTGAAACAAACACACTCTCTCCCTCTCTCTGAAGCGCCTTTTATTTATAAACACTATGACAACACTGCGAAAAGCGTCTCTGACAACCAAAAGGAAATAACGATAATTCCATCCCAAAACACTGTCACCAAATCCCAGAGTGTACTACATAGTGTACACAACTTAACATCTTACACTCTAGGTAGTGCCCTCGGATGGGTTTTATGACGTAGATTGGAACGCAACCAACGGAAACTTCCGCCTGGTGGAATAAACTAAAACACGAAAAAAAATAGGGGGAGCCTCGGATCCTATCTTTTCAGATATATCCCCGGCAAATAATATATCTGCCATATTAAAGGTTATTTAGATCTAAACGGATTAGTTAAAAAAATTATAAGCAATGCTTGTTTTTTAGAGGAGGTTGTGTATATCATTTTGTAGTGTTAAGATATTGTACCAACCTCCTAATTATACAATAAGGAAATCCATACCGCGGGTGTTTTCATATGGATAAAACACTTCTTTGGCAATAATATAAAACATTTCCCAGCTTTTCCCCTCAATATTAAGAGATTTAGTGAAGCCGTTGTTTGTGGATGTAAACTCCAGGAGCATGATGTGTGTATATAAACTCCAGGAACATGATGTGTGCATATAAACTTCCTGTAGACATGGCAGGAGTTTTGACTCGCAGTGTGACTGATACAGATGGTTGAGATTAGGAAGATTTGCTCTCCCCTTGTTTTTGCACTCTGTCTGTTTCACTTGTGTTTGTGATCAGGAGCAGCAGCAGGTAAGCACACACAGTTCACACACACAGTTCACACACACGACTCTGTGGTTTCTTTATCAGAACTCACCGATTTGTTAATTAAAAGCCACTTTCACTTTTATTTCTACTCCCTGTCCCTCGAAAGTGAAACTTATCTCAGGGTTCCTGTTTGTGTTGTGTTGTGTTGAAGTCTCCTGAGGGGCAGGATGCTGGGGAATGAGTATGTGTTTCAGATATCAGGCCTGAAGGATATCCAGCAGAAGGCAGAGCTGCTCCAAGCCATCAGGCAGCTCCAGGGTCACTACATAGGAGGATCTGTAGGTGTTTTTACAGTCACAGAATTGTACCATACACATGAGTATCTCACACACACACACACACAACCTTAAAGGTGCAATAGGTATTTATTTAATCCCCACTTGTATAATAATCTGGAAGGTATGTAGAGCATGATTTACAAAAAAAAACCTTAGTAAAGGTTAATTAAGTAACTGTTAAGACTGTGAAGCTGTTTTACAGGCTTTACTACTTGTTTTATGTTTTGACCCGCCTCCTGTCAGTCATTCCAGAGCCTGACTTTAAATACTACTGCTGCTGTTTACATATTACACATAGATAGATAACTAAATAAATAAATAACATCCCATATTTCAAAGTTAAATTAAAAAGAAAGTTTGCAGATGAAATGTCATTCCGTACAGTTTTTATTCACTGCTATCTGCGAACGTGCGATAATAATTTCACTCACTCGTTTCCCATTAGGTTCGCAGGTTAGTCTGAGTCGACACTGGGCGAAGGCGCCATAAACAGCTTGCCATGCTATTACAGGGTCAAAACACACACACACACACACACACACACACACACACACACACACACACACACCCATTCACACTTACACTCACACCTAGGGGCAATTTGGAGCCACGAATTTGCCTAATGTGCATGTCTTTGTGGGAGCAAACTAGAGTACCTGCAGTAAACCCACACAAGTATGAAGAGAACATGCAAACTGCACATAGAAACAAGCTCAGCACTCGAACCCAGGACCTTCTGGCTGTGAGGCAGACATGCTAACCACTATGCCACCATGCTGCCCTGAAAAAAATAATTTGACTATCTTTAGCCATTTTTTCCCCCATATACATTTGAAATGTAGGAGTTTTTTTGGGTGACATTTTATTTATGTATTTATTTGTTTATTTTTTTGGGCGATCACCCTGTATATAATAAGGCAGCTTGTCGTAATATATACACCACCAGAATTCCTACTAGGTGTTTCATAGAAATTGAAAGGTACACGGATGATCTACGGTATAAGTAGTGTGCAGACGGTACTTGGAAATTAAAAAAAAAAAAAAAAAAAAAATATGTATATGTTTATGTATATGTATGTATATATATATATATAAAATGTTTTTATTTTATTATTATTTTTTTTTCAATTTCCATGGTATTTGTGGATACACATTTGTGAACATCACCAGAAGTACATCTGGACTGTGTCCTAAATACTCGCTACTTATTACTTGCATACCCAGACAATATACTAAACTAGCAGGCAGGTTATTGCTTCTTAATTCCTCTTCTTCTTCTTCTTCTTGTTTTGACTGCTCTTGTTTGGGGTCACCACAGTGGATCATCTTTCTCCATCTCGCTCTGTCCTCTGCACCCCTCTATGTCACCCCAATCACCTGTATGTCTTCCCTCACCACATCCATAAATCTCTTTGGCAGTTCCATCCTCAACATTCTTCTACCAATATATTTCTTTCCTCCTCTGCACATGTCCAACCCATCTCATTCTGGCCTCCCTCACTTTATCCCCAAACATATTTGTTTCTAATTCTGTCCATCCTTGTCAGAAAAAAATGCAGCATCTTCATCTCTGCCTTTTCCAGCTCTGCCTCCTGTCTTTTTTCATTGGTAAAATCTGTAAACCATACAGCATAGCTGGCCTCACTAGAGTCTTACTGTCAGTACTGTGGTTATTAAATCATGTTAGTGCATACAGAATATTTGGATTCAGTCATTGATGCTACCTGGGCTGCCTGAGATCCTAGAAGGCAGGGCTCCATAAACATGGGTGGGAATTATTAAAATGCCAATCACCCAACCACATTATCTTGGGGTGGTGGGCACTTATCATACCTGATGTGCCTTTAATGCTTTCTTTTGGATTTAGAAAAAAAACAATGTCATTATCATCAAAAAATTCAAAGAAGACTTTATTTTTATTAGAGGAGTAATAATACTGCACATCTTAAAATACAACATCAAAATCATCAACCACAGCTTGTAGTAAATAATTATGTAAAGGGAAATAAATATATAATCTGGTGCCAGAATGGAGGAGCAAGCAATTAAATATTGGGCAGGGGCAAATATTTTTACTTTGTAAAACAGTAGGTTATTACCCTGCTGTGCCGAAAATTTAAATAATTAAAGTTAAATAATCCATTTATTTCACAGCAGCGAAGTCTGTATTAAATTTTACTGTCCTCGCACAATTTAGGCAATCAGGACACTTGGAACTGTATACAAGGCACAAGGTCAACAAGACGCAAAATAATAGAATTTTTGAGCAATTCTAACAGCTGAGAAAGAACTGCTGAAATCAACAAAACATTCACAAATAGTGTCAGGGTCATTAAGAAAAAAAACATTGTTGCTGATCAGAATTTTTTTTGTCTTTCTGCTCGTTATCTCTCTCTCCCCCTCTCGCAACTTCCACGTTGTTTCCATTGTGTAGGTTGCATCAATGGAAAAATAAAATATAATTTGCACTGAAAGTTTTATTTACAAGGACATTACCACGCAGCCCTGTGCAAATAGCCTAAATGTCTCCAACTTGCTAAACAGTGGAAAAATAAAGCAGCCAAATTCCGCCTTACCTGACCTCAGTGTGTCATGACTGTTTCCTGGTTATTATTACTGTGGCAGTTTTTTACCTGATATTTTTGTTGTGTTGTTTTTTTTTTTTTTTTTTTTTTTTTTTTTTTTTTTTTTTTTTGGGGGGGGGGGGGGGGGGGGGGGGGGGGGCAGTAAATACAACTGAGGGAGTAGTGGTCCCTGTTCATCTCTTGGGGTGCAAAGAGCCCCTTGGGAGATTACTCTAGTATTTTAATGTAGTAGCCTTTTGACACTACCAAAACCACAATGGCTTTGGCAGGGCTGGAGAGTTCTTCCAAATCTATGAAGTAGAGGTGCAATATTCACTGGCATCAGGGTTTCATTCAGTTACAATCCAAAGGGAAGCGATTCAGTTACAAAAAAGTTTCATAATGCTTTATGCATCTTATTATTCAAAATAAATTTAATAGCAGCATACAAAACATCAAGTGGGAGTTTTTAGTTTAAAAATTGAATCTGAGGCATGTGTAAATAAAAGTTGTTTTTCATGGAAAGTAAACTAAAATATCCACCCTATGGGTATAGCTAGACTTAAAATATTGATTTGTAATGTCATTTTATTATTTAGTTATTTTTTTGCTGTTGAATTAAGAAAATAACATGAACTTTTAATTTAATTTGATTGATGTATTAACAGGAGTTTGCAAGAGGGATAGTGTCCGTTATCCATGTAGAGCCAACCAATCAGGTCATGATGTTCCTGTGTATCCTGTCTTACACACAGTGTCATCCATTGTGTTCAATAACAGCAGAATCTCACCAGATCTCAACCAAAGCATAAGTGTCTAATCGTGTACATGAGCCATATTCTTTAGTTCCTCTCCGGACAAGATCCTTACATGAGTTTCACCTTACAGCCTCACAATAATTATCTTGTTAAAATTCGAACCATTTCACAGTGTAACAGGATGAGTTGTGTTATACTGGGAAATGTTTTACATTACAGTAATTTATAGTAACAGTACTTTATCCTCTTATACCAAAATTAACGGTATATTGTTCTATCATGGAAATGGTTTTCCTGAAAATCGATGAGTTTGTATGTTGCAGTAATGTTAAAATGTCTTAAAACCTGAAAGAACTGTTATAACAAATGTTTCACATTATAATGGGATACTGATCCATTTTGCTTTTTCTGGTGTGGCAGCATTACACTCCTGTACCAGCAGAAGGAAAATCCTGTGCTGCAGACACACCTTTTATGAATATTAAGCACGTTTACTTATGTTATATATTCAATGCATAGTTTTTATTATATTCTACTGATAAGATACTGAGCAGATCGTGTAAACATGCTCATTAAATTTCAGTTATTGTATAATTATACTCCTAGGAGTTGGTGTTTTGTCAGTGAAAATAAAAAAGATTGTATAAATTAATAGGCTACTAGTTAACATAAACAGCTCACTAGGTAATTCATAGACCGATCTAAAAAGTACATGAAAACACTTTTGCCAAATAGAGAGTTTACTTATATATAAAATCACATTAAATGTGCAATAACTCTGCATTTTTTTTCTGTCCAGTTTTACTAACTGTAATCAACACGACGCAATTTATGAACATGATTTAGGCTCGAAACCACTAAAACAAATCAGTAAATGGGTTCCACAGGGACTGATATTTAAGCAGTTTGGCAGTAAAGCATATGTCCATAAACAAATCAAGTGACCATCTACTTTTAGTGCTGAGTGCAGATTGCTCTGGAGTGTCTGGAGTATATGAAAATGAGCAAAAAGATGCTTGGTAATAATGTTCAAATCGTTCCGGCTTTACTGTGAAATGGTGAAGTGTAATTATTTAGAAGGAAAAGTTTATAGTGTCTACCTTTGGTTGTACAGGGTGACCCAATAAACTTCCCACATTTCAAAGGTAAATAAAAAAAAAAAAATCGAATTATTTGCACAAATGAACCTTATTGAGGCAGAAGAAGCATTAAGGGCCATGTTCAAGGGCCCAGCAGTGGCAGCTTGGTGGTACTGGGGTTGAACCTTGACCTTTGAATCAGTAACCCAGAGGTTTAACCAATGAGCCACCACGCAGTATAATTTGTTTATTATACTGAGTAACAATTCACAAATTAAGGTGCTCTTCACTTTGCAACACTTGTACTGCTGTAATAATGTGACTGTTGTTTGTATTCTGACTTCTGGAAGTTAAAGCCCATTATATTGCAGGTTTATAAGGAGGCAATGACACATCTCATCATCCCCAAGCCTTTAGCCACTGAGAAGTTTCTTGCAGCATGCGCTGGAGGTTAGTGATGAGGATTGTGGTGATTATAAGCTTACAGTTAAAGGTGTAGGAAAAAATCTAGCTTGGGCAAAAAGCACAGTGTTAAAGAATGGAATCAAGTATCAAAGAAAAGTATTGAAGTAGTACTCTGGGGCTTTTGAACAAATTTCTTGCTTCTGCCAATATGATTTTCCTTCAGGTACTACGAGCAAGATCATCTACTGTGTACAGATCTTTTTACTAAGAAAAGAACTGAGTCTTGCTGATTTAAAAGCTGTTCAAGATCTTTGTTTATTATTCTACTTATTAACATTTAGGCAAAAAAATAGGGGGGGGGGGTAGCAGGAAGAAAACATCATTATGTGTTAACATGGAAAGAAATGACTAAGAATAACTTGGGCAGAATTCCAATGGTGTTGGAAAGTAAAGAATGAAACATGACAGTGTGCACTGTAGGAGGAAAATAAAACCAATAAAATAAGACTGGGTGTTGTTATGAGTCCTGACACGAAACTGAGCTGCTGTTACCAATCCAAAGTTGGATATTTTCCTACAGCACATAGTGCTTCACTTTTATTTCTTACTTTCCACCTCAAACATGCATCCTGAAGGCTTTTACACAACAATTTACAAGAACTAAACATTTTTTAATTTGTTATACAACACAATCCTTTATTATTTTTTATTATCATTTTTATACTTTACACTTTTGCAGTATATTTTTAAAAAACTGTTCCCATTTTTGTCCCCTTTGGCAAAAATCCATCCACCTGTAGCAGGACAGTGTGGGCACGGAATCTGGCCGTCAAGTATACCACTAAAGCTCTGTCCTCACAGGAAGCTATGAGCAATAAGCAACAATGCAAAGGCAGTGCTCCCCAGGGAAATGAGCGATGAGAGGCGAATTTTAAATATTTTTTCCTGTATTTCCTTCCCTAATTTCAGTCATATCCAATTCCCACCTGTTAAGTGTTGCCTCCCTGTCACATACAAACACTACCAAACAGGGAGGGGTGTAAGCATGCACATGTGACACCCACCTCTTTACGAACTGCTGCTCATGCACATTAGGAAATTATATTATTCCTTATATTATATATTATTATATTATATTATAATTTATTATGCATACATTATATATTATTAAAGCCACTCCTTTTATACGAATGAGCTCAAGTGGATTGGCTGGTGATCACTGTAAGTGACAGGGGAGCATATGCCATTTCTCCCTTCCATGTGGGCCCGGCCAATTAGTTCTTACAGACTCCCGGTCGTGAATGGGTGCAGCATCAACCTGATCTCCAGGTTGATAGTCATGTGCCTTGTCGATGCTCCACTCAGGAGAAGAATTTTTTTTTCAAACCACACAAAGGGGGTGGGTGCAGAGTTCAGCTGAACTGAACTTTCACAAAAGTGACTCAAGTGATCACCAGTCAGAGCTTAAAGATACCGTCGATTGACAGGTGCCACTCTTCCTATTCGCTTCAATAAACTGTGTAAAATAGGCAATTTTCGCATGCAGCTCAACATTCGCTTGTTGCTCATTGCTCCCTGTGTGAATCCAGCTTAAGTGATCTCCCCATTAAATGGCACATCCTACAATAATTTGACACAAAATATGAATTCTGCAATGATCTTATTGCTTCCACTAATGGCCCACTATCTAGTCATGGTCAGTTGCTTAACATCAGAATACTTTATTTATCCCGGAGGAAATTGTGTAAAGTATCTGATTCTGATGTTAAGCAAAAATTTGATTCTGATGTTAAGCAACACTGGTGTTATTAAGGATAACAGACTCCATGGTTGTGTCTTGCCCTGCGATGGTCTGGCGAGCTGTTCAAGGTGTATCTCGCCTTCGCCCTGTGTCGGCTGATATAGGTTCCATCCTCCCCACAATCCTAGGAGTAAGATTAAGTGGTTTGGAAAAGGAGTGGGAGAGTGATGAGATGTTAACAATGCAAACATTTTAGAAATGATCATTCATTCATTTTCTAAGCCGCTTAATTCCAGTTAGGCTCGCGGGGAGGCTGGCACCCATCTCAGTCGACCCTGAGCGAGACCGGAGTACACGTTAGACTGCTCGCCAGGCCATTGCAGGCCAACACTCACACAATCGTTCACACTCACTCTCACACCTAGGGGCGATTTGGAATAGCCAATTAGTCTACTGTGCTACTACAATTAGGACTGTGGGAGGAAACCAGAGTCTCCGGAAAAAACCCACACGAGCACGGGAAGAACATGCAAACTCCACATAGATACACCAGCCCAGTAATTGAACCCAGGCCTTCTTGCTGTGAGGTGGACATGCTAACCACCGTGCCACCTATTTTAGAAATGATACATCCTCTAAATTATGTATTAAGTATGTCCAGTACATGGTAAATATGTGAACTTTACCATCCTAATTTTGTAGTAATTTCTGTTATACAGTCCCATATTTGGGGGGGGGGATTACACAATACAGTCCAAAAGCTTGAAGTAACCATGTTTTCAGTTCTTTTCTCAGTACTATGAAACATCTTGTCCATGGTGCCAGAAAGGTTTAAAATGCTTAAGTGTTAGTTTAATCCTGCTTCTCCATACTGATTGACTAACCTGTTCATACTTTGTCTTTCAGGGAAATGGATAGTGACTCCCCAGTTTGTCCTGGACAGTGTTAAATATAAAGCATGGCTACCTGAAGCCTCATATGAGTTAAATCTCACAGCTAACACTAAGACCCCTGTGATTGCAAACCCTCTTCAGAAATGGAGGGAGAAAGTTGCCCGAGGCATCAGGTCTGGAGCTTTTCAGGTCAGCAGTGTAGTGTTGCATAATTTACCAACCAGATGAGAAACAATCTAAGTACAGTTATTTAAAGTGTCTTAAAATGTCATGTCTTTTTTTCCCCCTCTAATAGGGTTGGGTTGTTTATCTTGAGATTGAAAACCATGCCAGGAGAGGCATGTTTGAAAGGTGGGGACCTGAAAGATCTGGGGAGGGAAAAAAACTCCCTGGAAATGTTTTTTTCTTGTTTTTTCTTCTTTTTTTAATGCAAAAATGGCATTAAATGGATTTTAGCTGCTATGCAAGTACACATTGCAGTGTTTCTCTTTCTCGCTTCACAGAATACTAAAAGCAGGGAAGGCTGTGCTCTGCACTGATCAATCAAACACACAAACTGTCACTCACGTGTTATCCAGAGATGGATCCAAAACCTCTCAGAAATTTACTGCACCTTCTTTCAGCATCAGCTACATTGCTGAACATCTCTTTGGGGTAAATGATGCTCAGTTATAATATTACTGTTACACCACAGCATAAGAATAACCTGATTGGTCAGATGATGTTCTGAAACTCTCACTAATAATTCTAATCACACATTTGCAGTGACGTGCAAACTGTTCTTGCAGACATAATATAGCAGTAAACAGGACTGTTACCAGATTAAAGGTGCATGGGGTCATTCATGGAAGGGATAATGTACAGTGAGGTGGTCGTTATCACAGAATAAACAGGGATTCGAGAGTTGCCTCTCCATGAAGGAGTTTATTTGGTGATATTGACCAGCTTGCTGTGGATTATCTTGCTTATTACACAGCTATTTACAAAGTATTAATTTAAAAAATTATTTTATTGATTATAGAATGAAGTATTGCTTCTGCTAATGACATAATCCATAGCAATGGTCTGTTATTAAGAAATAACAGACTGCACAATATCAAAATTGACCAATCAGAATCTAGTATATACAGCAGTGTAATAGTTAAATAGTTTTATTTTTA
>JAOUQZ010000027.1:13380426-13393440 GCA_028564935.1 Neosilurus hyrtlii
AAAAATTTGTGTATATATATATATATATATATATATATATATATATATATAGCCAATTACTGTGGAAAACATTTGTCAGCTGCTACAATATGGAGTTGGATTCACAAAAAATGCCAGTTATAGTTTTACTGTGCAAAAAAACTTTACATGAAATGTGTTCAGAAGTGCTTTCAACTTCTCTGGGTTCTGAGACGCCTGGGATGGAACATCACACAGTGGAAATATTGTGTTCAGAAAGTTTAGTACTTAAAGTCTTTTCTTGGAGGAAATGGGAACCATGTGCTCTGGACCAAAGACAAAAAGGACCATCCAGACTGTCACCAGCATCATGTTTAAAACCAGAGTCTGGCATGGTATGGAGTTTTCGGGTACACCAAAGCATATTTCAACATGATAATGCAAAGCTGCAGAAGAAGAGGGTGCAGACACTGGACTGACCTCCATGCAGTCCTGACCTGCCCCCCAGTAGAGAATGCGTGGTAAATTTTGAAATAATAGATAGAACAACGACAACTCTGTACTGTTAGACACCTTAACACTTGTTGGCAGGGGGAGTGGAACAAAATAACACCTGAAATTACTTGATTAAAAAAAAATAAAAAATTTAAAATGTAAAAAATATTGATTTAAAGTTAATTATATTGATTTAAAAATTAAATACTTCTGGAAATAATGTTTCCATTAGCATGGCAGCAGTCTGGGGTAAATAGATTGTATTAAAATGACTTAAAACGAATGGTGGGGCCGGTGATGTAGTGGTTAGGGTGCTGGGCTCACGATCAAGATCGTGGGTTTAGGTCCCTGTTAGACCCCCACCATGCTACGACCACTGGACAAGGTCTTAACCACAAGTGTGCCGTTGTCCATCCAGCAGTTTAAATGGATACCAGTAAAAAATACTGGGACGGTAACCTGCTATGGACTAGCGTCCCGTTCAGGAGGAGTTGAATTCCTAGTCGCTTCACACTATGGAAATCAGGGATAAGACCTGGCCCTGGTGAGCAAGACTTATTAGCATAGCAACAGTCTGGTATAAATAAATATTATACCACTTAAAATCTTCATTAAAAAGCTTCACTTGGGATGAACAATGTTCTTTCAAAGATATTCCTTCAATTATTACATGTATTTTGATGATGGTGGCTGATGATTGTATCAATACAAAATCCCCCGTTGATGTTTGTTCACCTAGTATAAGATCTGGTGACTCTAAAGACCATTTATATTCTCCTCAACTTGATGAAAGGTTTTTACATTTACATTATTTGGCAGACACCCTTATCCAGAGTAGCTTACCTTTTTTTATACAATGGAGCAATTGAAGATTAAGGGCTCAACAGTGGCAGCTTGGTGGCTTGAACCACCGACCTTCAGATTAGCGACCCAGAGCCTTAACCACTGAGTCACCATTGCCTGGTGCTTTGCCTGCTGATATCCCACAGTCAAGTAACTGGCAGACAGAAGCATGTACTTCCACAGTCTGACCTCATATCATGTACACAGCAATTTGTTTGTTCATTCATTTGTTTGTTTGTTTTTAATTAAAAGTAATTTGGACAAATATGTTTTGATGGGGGGACCTACAGAATATCCTTTAATTCTCTATTTTCCAAAGCTATAAGTGTGAGGTCTGTCTGTCTGTCTGTCTATCTATCTATCTATCTGTCTACTTTTGCTCTTTTCTATTTGGTATTACATCACTGCAAATTCCTGAAATTACTTTTAAAGTGCCATAGAATGCCGCTTTAAAAGTATGACATTTAACTTAAAACTACCTGCAGACACCCTGCATTTCTCATTTTATTCTTGAAGTTTATGAATCATTACCCTGATCACCTCTGGGCTTTGTCATGCACTACCTTCGCATTTGACTGCTTGATCCAGACCTTGAAGTGAACACCTTTCAGACAGTCATTATTTATGTACCGCCTCTGTGTGCACATCCATTTTTTGTCTTAATAGCGCGTACATCAGTATCGGCGTCAAAAGCACCCTATGTTGGCCCGCGCTGTAACCCGCGGCACTGACATTTACATTCCACACAGCGCTTATACACCTTCAGTGCTTTTGCTTCAGGAGAAGAGAGAGACGGGAGGGAGAAAGAAAGTACAAAGCAATACACACACATCCACAAACAACACTTGTCAGATCTCCGGTTTAGGAATATTAAACACTGCAATTAGGATTCTGCTGTGAAGGGGGATCGAGAGTATGGAGAGAGGTAGAGTAGAGGGTAAGAGTGAGTGCCTGTTCGTGGCTCGAAGTTTTGATAATTACGAAGCTGGCACTCTTAGTGAACCTGCCGAGGTGTCAGTGCTCATCATCTCTCTACCTGATCAGAAATAGCCTCATGCCAGAACAGGGAGCAGGGGGAGGGCACAGAGTAGAGCGTGAGAGAATGTGTCTGTGTGAGAGAGAGCCATGCAGACTGTGCTTTTTTTTCATATAAACTACGTGTTCCCTATACTGATGTGCAGGACATCAATTTTTGATGATGCATCCGCAGGCTCTCAGCCATGTGCTGTGTTTCTGGCAGTGCTGCGGTTCTCGCACTGTGTGCAGGTCCGTGGTGCCTTGTTAACTTCATCCTGAGCTGTCTGCCCACTGAATGCACTCTGCACTTATCTGGCTTAGGCACCAAGTATGGAGGATTTACAAGGAAGTACAGATGCACAACACATTGCAATTTTGACATTTGCAATATGGGGAGGTAAAAAAAGCAATATACAAATGAGCACTTGAACCAATCCTGATAGAATTTATGTGCCTGCTTTGATAAATTACAGCATAAAGCAAATCCAAAGAATTTTTTCCAAATTAGAGCAGGTCAGTCTTTTTACCGGTATAATGAATGTGATTGCAGAAAGCTATTTTTGTAGCCCAAATAAGCAGAATGCCAATAAATATGTCAGGTTTACTTCTCTGTGGACTTTTTTGTGTAGTGCATTTGGCAAGCTATTCTTTGCAATGAAGTGCTTTTCACTGCAGAGACTTACAAGGTATTTTCAAATAAAACACAATTTAACCATTTTAACATAACTACTTTTGGCATAACAATATTTGCCCCAGCCATAATCCTAAACTGTTTCCCCAAGACTCAGATTCTTGGCTCTAACCTAATAATTTCACAACTTTGCTCGAATTGACATGTGACTGAGTTGAAAATATACTGTAATTGCACAAGAACACACTATAACACTACACTGACAAATGGGTTCCTTTAAACCATTACCCATGTCTATCTTGACCATCATGGCCAACGTTACACCTCGTTCACACAAGTAGTGCTCTAAAAGAAAAAAACAACCCCACACGTCTTTACTTAAGATTGAAATGTCAGCTAGTTTGGGAATTTATAGAAAAGGACAGGACAGATTTATCCTTTCCATGCTTGTAAATGCTGAGTATGCAATTATCCTTATAATGGAGGCGTTGTGTCCAAATTGGAGCCATTAAAATGATTTAACTGGGCGAAGATTGGGCCTGGCATTTGTGAGGATGTGTACACACTGGGAGTTAAGGAACGTTTAATCACTGCATTTTAGAGCCTATTAGGTGGAGAAAAAGGACCAGTGCAAGCCCAGACCAGCCGAGATGCCAAGCTAGTCATTAAGTCATAGTTTTATTACCTTCTGTTTGTTTCATTTCTTTAGAATCTACCGCTAATTGGCTTGTTTTTTTTTTCTCATGTAAACCTTTTGAGAAATCATTTTCACACATTTGGCTGGTTGGCTTTTGGCTTCACTTTCCTACAGGAACCACCATTTTCAATAGACAGTTTTGTTAAGAGATTAACTGCAGTTATTTTGGCTTTTTGAAATTCAAGTATGCGCTTCCACTGGAGTAAATGCACTAGCCTGAAGGTTATATTAGGTTTTGGAAGTAGCCCTTATGAACCATCACTGGTGGTAATACTAACACTACCAGGATGCATGACTTTTGTTTCCTGTGGTCTGATTTAGGGCTGCATTGCAAAAGGCTCCATTGTAGGCTGCACTCTTTTGGCACTGCCACTTTATTTAACAGCTGGTGTTTGGTGCACATCAAGCAGAGCACCTTTTTTTTTTTTTTTCTTTTTTTTTTTTCTTCCAACCAATCCACTCAAAACACACTCTACATAGATGCTACCCCAACAGCAGCCACATTTGGTCATTCCCATAAAAGCTCATTTTTGTGTTTGATCTGTCTTGAAAGATGCCTCTTGAAATGCAAAGACATCTTGATGTTAAAGGGGTGGCGGTATCTCTTTTTCTTTGCTTTTTTTCCCTTTTTTTTAAATCTCCATCCAGACGAAAGGGCAATGTCTGCAGTGCCTGCTTTTCTTCCTTTCCGCCCTTTGCTGGGTTTTTATCGAGCCAGCCAAGGCTGCAGAGAGGCAGGCGCCCTGGTGAGAGCTAGTAAAGCATTTATTAGCAGCTTTGCACTGGCATAATATGCTGGCAGCCACAGAGACACTCATGCTTGGCCTTTAACTTTCTTGTGAAGTTCAGCCATACATGAAAAAGGGGTGCAGCGCAGCCTCTAATATATTCTTCATTCATATTGTATCAGAAAAGGAAGAGATGGCGGATGAGAATAGCCAAAAAGAAAATGTAAATAAAAAGCCACTGGAGGTCGGTGATGTTGTACGATGCCAGCTGCATTCCTAGTAGAGCTCCTGAAGTAGGCATGTGTGAAAAGTCCTCTTGTGGGCTTTGTGCATGAGCTGTGTACCATAGCCTGCAGCAACTGAACAATATAGACAGGAGGGAAGCCTCCTTTTCCACACTCAAACTTTGGGGTGCAATCTAGAGCCTGTAGTGCGCATGAGCTAATGGTGAGGGGGAGTGGAAAGAGAAAAAGGATGAGTTCACCTCATCAGAGATTTTCTCATCTGGAAAATTGAGGTCATTTTTAGTTCAGCTGTAATATTTTGTGTATGCGTTAAGAAATTATGGTAATTTACACTCTTCTTCTTGTTGCGGTCCTGGCATTAAGGATGTAGTGAATCTGATGAGGAGGGAACACCCATATTCAGAACAATGAATTTCTGTCTCTCTCTTTTTGTCTTTCCTCGATCTTAATGTAGGGGAGACACTCCTGCATCGAGCTTGCAAGAGGAACCAGGTGGAAACAGTGCTGCAGATCCTCCCCTTGCCTGGAGTGGATGCCAATGTTAAAGGTAGGTCTTTCAGTCTCTCCTCCTCAAACCCTATCCATCCTGCCTAGCCCTGATTAATGCCTGACAGCAGAGAGAGGTGTGCATCACATGTCTAACCTTAACAACAGAGTGAAGATAAATTCTCCACAACCTTGACATGTCCATGTTTTTATCTTCGCATGTCTTGTTCTTAAATTAGTCAAAATGTTTGTTCTAATAAAAATTAATTAGATACATATATTGTAACTATTGGATAAGACAAAATATACCTGAAGTTTGGATTAACCAGGATGCATTTTTGCAGTATTGTGCAGAATTTTTTTTTTTAGCAAGGCCTGTGCAAAATCAAGACTTTATTGGCACTAATGGAAATGTTGTATACAGTATGTATACTTCCTGGCCACTTTATAAGGAACACGTGCATCCGAACACTCATACAGTTATCCATTCAGCCATTAGTCTAAGGTTATCTGAGAGATTTGCTGAAGTTAAGTTTACTTATAGTCAGATCTTGTACCCATCTGGGCCAGTGGAGCTCTTCAGGAAGCTGCTTCCCCACCTCGTTCTGCCTACTATACAGCCTATTTGGCTTCCTCCTCCCATTTATGATCTTTCCACTGTTTGTGCCTACTCTGCTCTGATTGGTCGCCATTCTGAAGCCTTTCCAGTACGTTGGGGGCAGACCGGGATTGGCACTATGGAAGGCCATCTAATCAAAAGGCCTAGCACACCCTGAAGCACTAGTTTGTTTATGAGCCAAAAAAAAGAATGAATAAAGCATCATATTATTCCTTTAAAGAGGGACACAACCTAAAGTATAAAAGGAGAATTAATCATTGTAATGGAAATATTACTGGTGATGGGGGGTTGGGGGTGTTGTTTTTATCGCCCACCCCAAAATTGAAATGCTGTTTAACACCTGTTTAGACCACGCTGGCTGGACTCCCCTACATGAAGCATGTAATCATGGCAGCATAGACTGTGTGAGGGCTCTACTGCAGCACTGCCCTGGCCTACAGCTGGACAGCCAGGTAGAAGGAGTGAGTCCACTACACGATGCTCTGCTTAACCAGCACATACATATCGCCAAGATGCTGCTGCGACATGCCGGTAAACACACACACACACACACACACACACACATACATACATACACACACACACACACAAAATACTGCTGTTCCATTCATGTACAGTGGATATAAAAAGCTAACACACCCTGTAAAAATGCTAGCTTTTTGTGATGCAAAAAATGAGACCAAGATAAATCATTACAGTAACATTTCCACCTTTAATGTGACCTACAATCTGTACAACTCAACCAAAAGACTAACAAATCTTATGGGGAAATAAATAGAATATAAAAAGCATACAATAAACTACTGGCATAAATGTACACTCCCTTGAACTTATACAGGGTGACCCAAAATACCTCCCCCATTTTAAAGGTAAATTGGGGTCATATGTTGTACACAACCAGTTCTTGCCAGAAAACCTATATATATATATATATATATATTTTTTTTTTATTATTATTATTAATTGTAGAGGGACGTCCAGTTCTATGTATTGTGCCATAGTTTTTCCATCGTTGATGTTCTTCACTGTGTTCCATGGTATATCTAATGCCTTGGAAATTCTTTTCAACCCTTTTCCTGACTGATACCTTTCAACAATAAAATTTCCTTTATGCTTTGTACGATTTTTGTGCACCATGGCTTTTTTTGTAAGATGTAAATTAATATCACAAATCCTACTAGAACAGTTTGAACCTAAGAAAAGTTCTGAAATTATTTATATTGGTCTATCTCTTTTACATCACAAAAAACTGGCATTTTAACAGGGTGTAGACTCTTTATATCGAGTGTATACACATGCAAGCATACACCCAATTAGTGTATATATTACACAGGAATGGTGTAAACTGATTGGACTGCTATATCAGGATTAAAAATAACATTATTCTGAGCAGATAATGCTTGAATCAAATTGACACTCAGTTTCATGGTCACTTGGAGCAGGTGGCTTCATCATTGTCATGCTTTAAAATGGAAGCATAAATAATTAAAATCTCATTTTAGTTGTTTTTTTCTTGTTTTTTTTCTGCACAAAATGCAGTTGCTTTTGTTTGTGTAGTATACACTAAACTCTGAAAGGTAGGCCAAACAGACACCATTAGCTATACAGCTTGAAGCGCAGGACTCACTTGACCGGCATCTGTAATGGTTAAAATATTTAAAAAATAAATATAAAGATTTCCTTTGAGCTTCCTTTTGTAGTATATGAAAAACTGTGAAAGACAGTTAACGAGATGCCATTACATAGATCTTTCGCACCTGCTTATCCACCTTGCCATTAGCTCATAATTGTGAATTACCACCAAGATGCTGATATGCCTTGGCACACACACACACACACACACACACACACACACACACACACACACACACACACCTTTATATATTCAACCTGCACAGATGTAACCATATAGTAACACATTATTCTAAGCAGATGCAAATCTGGAAGCATGGTCTTCTTTTTTTGTATCATATACACAAACAAGCCTGAAATTAAGAAAAGAAATACAGTAGTGTGCAGTGAAGATTATACACCACCACTTTTGTCTAAAAGGGCTCCTAAAAAACAAGTAAAAAATCTTTTTTGGTGAAAATGTATATTGCGGTAAAAGTATGGCTAATAAACAAAAACGCTGAAAATACTTATTTTTCAGAAAAATTGAAAGGAGTCGCAAATTTTTGTTTATTTATTTATTTTTATTTTTTACTTTTGTATAGCACGAATGAACTTCAAACCATATGGAATGGTTCGGCGAGTGAAGAAATTAAAAAATATGTGAACATTATGCCTGAAAGTTTAAATGCTGTAATCAAAATAAAGGGTGGCCACAATAAATATTGACTTTTGACTTTTTTCTCAAAGAAGATACTGTTATTTTTGTTATTACTATATATTGTTGTTAGTTTACTTATTCTTATCAATATGATCGAATATTCCATGTATAAATGTACAAATAAATATTTGAATAGTACTTCATTTCTGATATATCTTCATTTTGTTGTATAAGTGTACTGTATTTTTTTATTTCCTCACTCACTAAGCCATTCCATATGGTTTGAAGTTCATTCATGCTATGCAAAAGTCAAAAAATAATCATTTGCAACACCATTAAATTTTTCTGAAAAATTGGTATTTTCAGTATTTTTGTTTATTAGCCATACTTTTACCTCAATATACTTGTCGGAATAATTTTTTTGGTTCTCATTGCCTACAATAGCATTGTTATCTATAATTTTTTTGGTGAAAATGTATTGAAATAATTTTTTGCTTGTTTTTATTAGGAGCTCTTTCAGACAAAAGTGGTGGTGTATAATCTTCACTGCACACTACTGTATACATTTATTTGTTTAAATATTTCATTTTAATAACCACAGGGCTGTTTATCTCTGTTGTAGTGTCAATAAAAATTTTATTTAAAAAACAAACAAACAAAAAACATGTACAGGTATGTTCATTGCACTTTTTTGTCAGTAAATGATGTTTATTCCAGTAACCTTCCTGGAAAATCATGCCGACATTATAAATAAATAAGAGCACATGCAGCAGTGCTGCATCCTAGCTTTATAGTAGAGTGTGATGGCGTCTCCAATCAATTTTTTCATCTTTTAATAATATAAATATGCTTTTCTCTTCACCACAGCTGTAAAGACCGGTTATTTTATTTATCATAGCATCCCTGCTAACTCAAACAAGCCTTTCCATCTAACCTTATCTGCAAGGCATTTCCACCTGCAGAACTGCCACTCACTGGATGTTTCTCTCACCTTTCTCCAGAGATTTCTGTGCATAATAATACCAGGTGAAATACTCAAACCAGTTATTCTGGCACCAACAACCATGCCATGGTTATATGATTTTATCTTGTGTGCTTCTGCCATGTGATTGGGACCATTCCATGAATGAACAAAAGGGGTGTTGTTAATAAACTGGCTGGTGAGGGTTTACACATTGGTCAGTGTTGTAGAAGTACCAACATTTATGTTATTGTTGATATCATATCGTCATATCTCCTTGCCACCAGTGAACATCACTTACTTGTGTGCAAAACTAGCACATATACACAGTCATTCAAACAAACTCTTTAGATCCAAAGCCCTTCCAAGGCTCTGTTGAATTTCACAAGCACTCACTCATATCCCCAAGTGTACACTTTCATATGCTAACTGCCCAATCTCTTTCCTCTTCTAGGAGCATTATATATGTGAGCTATTCTCTGTACGTACGCATATTAGAATATTATTTGATATTATTGTGACTCAGTATTTCAGTGAGCACGTTCTATCTCGAACTCCTATGAGAATCCAGGCAGTGCTTATTGATATTGGAAGATGGAGGCGTCTTTTCATGTTGCACAGAGATTCAGGATGGGAGGAGGGGGGAATCGTGTCATCTCTGCTTTAGTCAAGGATGCCAGTGAAAACACATTTTTCATTGCAGTTATGTACATTCCAGGTAATGGTGTAGTGTGGACTACTGTGCATTACATAAGATGGTAAATAAGACAAGGACGTCTAAACCTGGACATGTTTTATTGAGTACCACCTCATACAATGCACCTTTAGTACTTTTCATTCAGTTCTGCTTACAGCTTTTGAAATACTCCTGAACTTATTTTTCTTTTAATCAATAATCTATGTACAATAATACAATGAATAATATTTTGAATGCCCAAGGTAATGTGAAAAACATCTTTGTAATATGTAATATTTTATTGTCCTTTAGCTACATTTTAATACACATGGGGGCTGGGGTTGTAGGTATATGAAAATTAGAAGTGCTTTCATGTCTTTCTGTCGTACCTGATAGCTAGCCGAGTTGTTAGCAGGCTTGAATAGATTTCAGGATCTTCTTTTCCATTGTGATTTTTCAAGCAATTTATCTACCAGTAGTCTTAATCAGATTTATTTTTGTGCTAAGTAAGCTAGCTAAACAGCACGGTATTTATCTTTTGTTTAAATTCCAAAACGTTCTCTAATAATTTGTGAATTCTTTACTTTGTTGATAATTTTCACTCAAACAGCAGTATACAGTATATTATTGATATTTTCCCCTGAAGGAAGGAATAAAGGCTTAAAAATCATGGTTTTGGAATATCTGGCCACCAGAATATAATTTTTAGCAATCCCTTCTTTAAACATCTTGTTTTATGAAAATGTTGATGTATTTGTGTCTCTGACTGAATCTTTAAGCTGTTGAATAGTGCATTAAATCAAATGCAACATGTAAATACACTGCAGGAAGACTTGATAACGGATAACAGATAAGGTCTGGGAGGTGGGGGATGAAACAAGCTATGTCTTACCCACACGCCCCGACACTGCTCGCCGCTCTCCTCTGCTCCGACTAATTATAGTTAATTTGATTCTGTTCTCCCATTAACACATGTACATATTCTGGCCTCAAAAAGTAAATTAGATTGGGATTGTTTGGTCCCGGTGAGAACATGTTTTTTTTTTTTTTTTTTTTTCCTGAGCCGACGGAGATTGGCCCAATAGAAGCGAGTGAAAAGAGGTCAGAGGAGGATGTTTGGGAAAATTAGAAGCGTGATGTGTCTGGGAAGCAGACAGCTACTTGAGCACCCATGACACGTGCATACATACGCATACTGAGGTTGACTTTGTGCTGCTTGTCATTCTGCTGCAGGACATTGCTGTCGAAATGCAGTGTTGCCTGAAGCTTTTTTAGTGTGTTCAAATGGGCCTTTAAAATCCTATTGCAGTGTTTTGATGCCTCATATCCTTTGCCTGTATTTATGGGAGCAAAAAATGACTTGCACACTGATTTGTTGTAGTTGTTGATTTTTCTCACATATCTACATTAGGTGTACAGCAGTGATGATGCATACTCTGATGCTCGGTGGTAAACAGGAACCTTTGTGCTAAGCAGCCACTACTCCATTGTGGAAATTTTCATCATCCGCATTATGACTGTATTCAGTGTGGATACCAGTGACACATGCTGAATTTTTTAACAAAAGGAGCTATTTCATTGCTTCAGGCTATAATTTTTTTTCCCTCCCCCACCTGTCTTAATGCTTGCTCTCATCCCTGAAGTTGTGCTTTCTGCAAATTGCTAACATCAAAAAGTATTATTAGTCCAATGACTGAAAAACACATTAAACCACATTTGACCAGTTTCAGAAATTTTAATTAGATTTGAAACCACGTACAAATATGGCTTAAGTTTTATAGTGTGTGTGTGTGTGTGTGTGTGTGTGTGTGTGTGTGTGTGTGTGTGTGTGTGTGTGTGTCTGTGTGCACGCGGGCATGCTCAAACTGTTTTGTATTCAAATTGGCTCTGCCAAGAAGTCCAAATTTAAGCTGCTTCTCCAAACAAAGTTGAAAGTGTTTTGTCTGTCATACCAGACATGTGTATTTTGTATGGGCACCCCATCCCTCCCACTCCCCCTGAACTGTGCTGTCAGCACTACATGTGGATTTGATCATAACGTTCATGCTGTGTTTGGTACTTTTTTCCTCCTGTCCTCCTTAGCTATGCAGGCAGGCAGCACACTTTCACCTTCCTCGTGCCGATAGTTGCTTTCATCTAGGCCAAGAAGGTCAACTGTTCCAGCACCCCAAACACACCTCGCTCAATTGCAGCACTCTCCCCATAAAATAATCATTCCTGCTGGAGGACATGAGCTCAGCTACGGGTTCAGCCTTACTCTCTAACCCTAGGGCTGTAGCAGGCAGTGACTGGGAATGCCCTTGCCCTTATTTTTGCCCAAAACACACAGCACAGCCAGCTGTCTCCTTTATGAATTTTATACAATAAGAAACTCCTTTCACTTTGGAATAGAGCGTGCGACATGCCAGTCACAGCACCTCGGATCCAAACAGTGTTGGAGTTAGCCAGGAGGAGGAGAGGCCAGTGAAAGAGCCTTCATACCACTCTATGGCTCTTGCATCTCAATGGAGATGCATTTGCTATGAATGCAGTGCTTGAATGAGAGATGGCTGGCATGACTCTGGGTGCTGTGGGTTCAGTGCCAGCTTTCGAACAGACTGTGGGGGTCCTTGTAAAAGCAGGGCAGCAAGTGTTGTTTGATTAAGGAAAAAGCCAAAGCTTGGGTCACCAATGACAAATTATTGTTAAATGGCTTATTTACCAATTTATTTGTTTTTTTGTTTATAATAATTCATATTTTATTATAATATTATACACTACAGTTATTAGTAAATAGGGTTTATTTTTTTGCTGTATGAATAGAACTACACAAGTGTAAGATGTGATTAACAAATCCTTATTATAAAAGTAAATTTAAAGGTTTTCTGTTACTAACAGAATAAAGGGCAGGCCAGACATAATATACAGGCCGAATCATTTGAGCAAGTGTAATATAATCTCCATGGTTAATAATTTTTTTTGATGAAAATGGCACAGAAAAGAAATGTCTAAGCACAAACAGTAAGAAAAAAAAATACAAACAGCTGTCTCACTGTGACAAAGTTTCCCTTCAAATGTTGAAGAAACATTATTTACTAGAATTTATGTATCCTCTCATTCTTTTTCCGGTGAAGGGCTGCTTCTTTTTCTTTGAGTACTTTTTTCCATTTTATTCACTGATGTACAAAATGAAATGTGACGGTGATTCACTATATTCACTATATAACGATTTATATAAATTGAGAGGAGAGACTTTGGGTAACTGACTGTTAGCAGCCTTGCTCAAGCATCCAACTGTGGATATCTGGCACTTCTGAAATTTAAACTCACATGTACATTGTGCCTTAACTACTGCACATGTGGTGCTATTTTTTTAAAAATATATTTTATATTTTTATATATATATA